>JAKSZT010054568.1:6426166-6444435 GCA_026826555.1 Tolypeutes matacus | reverse complement strand
GATGGATGATGGATGATGGATGATGGATGGATAGTTAAAAGATGGATGGATGATGGATGATAGACCCTGATTTGAACAGCAAAAATCCTTGGGAATTCTCCATTTCATAGAAGTTATAGAGTTGATGAATATATCCTAAAATTACCACTTGCCAAAGAGCTAAAATGGATAAAAGTATTTGATCTAATTATCTTGGTTTTCCCAGATCCACTTCCTTCTATCATCTGTCCATCCCAATGGTGCCCAAAACTCTTTGCAGACTCCTCAGTAGAGCTAATCTGGGGCATCTGGCCCAGCCTCCCAAAGACATCATGGGAGAGGAAGAGCCACGACAGGATACTGGCACCGGAACAACCCCTCAGTAATTACTTCTTTCCAGACAGACATAAATACACAGATTAGTCTTTCTGTATTTTTCTCATAAAAATAACAACAGTTCCTCAGTACACTGGCATGAGCAGGGACATTAAGCATTGCAACCTGCTGTTCTTGGCAGCCAAGGGCTGGCCTTCCTTGCAGTTCCCCCACACCACCTCCTCCTCGGGGCTCTTGGAGGGCTGCTCACGCCTGGCTCTGTCCACCCCTATCACCCCAGGGCAGGTTGGCAGCCAAGCTCGAAGGCTGGCTGAGGGCTTTTATGAGCATCATGTCCATGGTTTGCTGTTCCCTTGGCTGGCTTTTTATCTGCTTTTAGCCATTATGTAACTAAAAATCTGTACACACAATGATCATATGCCCCATTCTGCAATGGAGGAAGTTTGGAGAATGTTTGCTTTGTCTCTGTCCTAACCCAGAAGAACAAGCCCAAAGCTGACCCCCTTGCTTTATACACACACATGTTCTTTCCTTCCTACCCTTCTCCTCCCCCTCCTCCTTTTTTCTGTCCCTCCCTCTACTTGTCCCCAGGCTCCTGGGCTGAATGTAGGATCATGACCACACGCCGAGGACCAAGACTAACCCTCTGCTCTCTCTGCCTCCCAAGCACCTCCGCATGTGATCTTGCCTCCCCTCCTACCTCCGGGCTCCAGCATCAGAAGCAGGCCTGGCCCCAGAGTACTGATTAGCAGACCCTGCACTCGAAGGCCCGTGAATCCCCCAAGCTGAGAGGCGTCCCAGCCTCATCCTCCTCCAGATGCCAATCCTGTCAGGCCACTGGCCACCAGCAAGTGTCCAGGACTGGCTGTCAGCTGGCCATTGCTCTCTCTCTGGAAGACAAACAATGGCTGGAACTGCTCCCAGGTCACCAAGAGCTTTGTTGTCTCTTCCATGTGATGTTATTACTCCTAAAAGTGTCCCCAAGAAGATCCAGGACAAGATGTGGAGCTTGAGTCTGTATCTGGCGACTCTCCACACACACCATCAACTGCGCAGGGTGTCTCACAAGAGGGCCATGCTGCTAAACGAGAAGAAAATGGGATTTGGAGCCAGAGGCCTTCGGTGCAAACTCCAGCTCCTCCACTTACCAGCTGGGAGGTCTCAGACCAGCCACTTTCCCTCTCTGAAATACACAGGTAGAAACCATGGTGTTGGACGAGATGATCTGCGTGTGTGTAAATGTATATATACCCACATATGCTTTCCTTCTATTGCACCATATTCTGCCCCATGCTGTTTTACTTAAAATATATCTTAGATATCATGTCGCATGAATACATAAATCTTTCTCATTCTTTCTAGAAGTACGTAGTAGTCCATTGTGTGGATGTAATATTATTTTTAAAGAAAGAAAGAATCCTCAATCAATATCTATTTAGCTTATTATCAGTCTTTGGCTATAGCCATTCATGTTGCAATGAATAATCTCGTAAAATATAATTTATTACATGTACAGATACATCTGTAGGGAAAATTTATAGCAATACATTTGCTGGGTCAAAGGGTACATGCATTTTTAATTTGGGTAAACATTGCCAAATCACCTTCCATAGATGTTGAAACAATTTGCACTTCCACTAGCAAGGTATGTTTCCAATCCCCTCAAAAACACAGTTTGCTATCTAACATTTTGATCACTGCCAATCTGCGGGTGAAAAATATCTTGGTATAAGTTTTTTTTTTAATAGGGGAGTATAAGGGGGTATGGGATTTTTTTTCCTTTTTTTTTTCAAGATTTATTTTATTTATTTCTCCCCCCGCCCCTCATTGTTTTGCATTTGCTGCCTGCTCTCTGTGCCTATTCGTCTTCTTTTTAGGAGGCACCAGGAACCAAGCCCAGGACTTCCCATGTGGGAAGGAGGCACGCAATCACTTGAGCCACCTCCTCTACTTTCTTGTTGTGTCTCTCATTGTGTTTCCTCATCATGTCTTCTTGTTGCATCGTTTTGTTGCGTCATCCTGTTGCATCATCATCTTGCTGCATCATCATCTTGCTGCATCAGCTCGCCACGCCAGCCCATCACATCAACTCAGTGTCTTGCTCATCTTCTTTAGGAGGCACCGGAAACCAAACCTGGGACCTCCCACATGGTAGCTGGACACCCAACTGCTTGAGCCACATTCACTTCCCTCTTGGTATAATTTTAGTTCGAATTGCTCTCATTTTTGGTGGGTATGAGGATCTTTTTATATGTTTGCAAGCCATTTGTATTTCCTTTTCTGTGAACTGTTTATAATTTTTGTTCATAGCTTTATTGAGTGGTGGGTTGTCAGAATATACAGAGCTTTTAACCTGGAGCTACAGAGGGCTCATAAACCCCCAGAAATTGTGTACAAATACTGTGTAAATAAACATGCATTCATTTTTCTCCGGAATGTGTTCATTGCTTTTGTCAAATCTTCAAAGGGTCTGTGGCTTTAAGAAGTGAACAAGCTGTGGGACGGGTCTCCAAGAACCCTTCCAGAGTTAACAGCAGTCTTGGATCCACGAGTGCATCAAAGTTTAAGCCCTGGACATGCACAAGCACCTATGTGAACCCAGCGCTGGCTCTATGGGGTCACAGGATACTCTCCAGTCTTGGCTTCGCAAATCCAACTGAGTTAAGTGTGATACTCCTGGGTAGGATGATAGGTGCACAAGTTATATGATTACCATTTAAAAACTAATACTCCCCACAGGTCTGGAAATTGGGTAAGAGATTGTGACACTCCATTTGTGGCACCCCAGGCCAAGTCTTTGTTCATCAGATATAAAATATTTTTCAAGTACGCAGATCAAGTAAAGCTTTCATTGGCTACCCATCTATTCACCCCTAGGGGCACCATGATAAATTAGACAATAACCAAGATCCTGAGGGGCTCCGATTACCCCTCCAGTCTTGTTGTCCACATCATTAGCCGCCCTCTCCTGGTTTCCAGGGGATAAGAGCATTTGTGCTCTGGAATGCCATCATCCCCGGCGAAGCCAGCAAAGCCTTTTCAGGGGCAGTCTGTCCCCCATCAAGCCCTGCCTGCCGAGACCAGCCACCACCCACCTTAGGATACTGGTTCTCCACTCACCAAGGGATTTCTGATGACTTGGCAAAGAGTAATGTCTGGGTGACTCTTCTTCTAAGGGGATTGCTGAGTGGACTGCACATGACAAATCCATTTCAACATCCTTTTCCCTCCAAGCCTTTTGGATTTCTTTCTCTGCTTTATACCAAGGAGGTTCTGACATACCAGTTGAATTCAATACTGGCCACCACTGAGTCCAGGTTTAAGTCAACCAAGAGAGAAACCTGCTGGCAATGTGCTGAGCTGCCCGAGTTAACATATTAAATCAAGAACCCAACACTACGTAGTGCCCTCCCTAATCTCCCCCCTGTAATTCTCCGGTGTGCTCGCTTTCTCATTCTGGGTCATACTTTGTGCTCAGCCCACCTGGGTGAGCGGGGATCTGACCTAGTTGCTGATCTGGAGGCAAGGAGGGGCACTGAGGGGTGGTGGGAGTAGGTCTTAAGGAGACTTGGCATCTCCTTACAAAGTCCGCCAGCAAAGGGAAGAGAGCACCCTCAGATGGGCGAGCAGAAGCTGCTTTTGATGGCAAAGAAAGTGCAGCAAAATTTGGGGAGTGGAGTCAAGCCACTCTGATCCAGCCCAATCTACCCAAATGTCCCTATGCAATTCTCGGGGTCGCATTGCTTCCTGAACAATGTCCTAGCTTTCACATATGCTGTGGACTATACTGTGCCGTACTCGGCAACCCCCCAATCAAAGCTGATGAGCCATGAGCCTTGCGGCTGCAAGGCAGCGCGAAGGCAATTATTCTAGGGCAGTCAGAGCAGCACTCTGCTCTGCTGCTACGACCACGACTTGAGCCGAGAGTGTCAAACCCTGAGATCTTTAACTTCTTGCTGTCCAGTGCAATTAGAAATAGCCACTGAGGTTGTCACTTTCTTAGAGAATAACTTTTAACTCTGACAGTCACTTTCTGCTAATCTTTGGGGGGTAAAAAAGGCCTTGGTTCACCTTTCATAAACCCCAAATTGGATCTGCGAGGGCCTGACACTGCAGAGGGTCCTTCGTCTTGCACGGCCAGAAGGAGTAAGCCCATAACTCACAGAAGCTCCAGGTGACGCCCCAGGGAGCCCCCGAGGGAGCCCGGCTGCCTCGGAACAGCCCTGCTCCCCGGCCCAGCCCCACGCATCCTGGGCATCGCAGGAGTTGGTAGCACATCGGCTCCCACCTGCTAAGCTCTGAGCAGTTCAAAGGCGGAATGACTTCCGGTTCTTCTTTGCAGCCCCCTGTGCTGCACAAGCCTGGCAGAGAGGAAGCTCAAGAGATGTCTGTGGAATGAAAGAATGAATGATCACTGCAGGACTTGAGAGGCTTCACAGCCCAGTGAATGATTCTAGCAACTTCTATTTACAGGGTCTTGCTTCTCTCCAAACATTCTGCTCCTCTCAAAACCACTTTTCAACAGACATTGGAACAGCACAAAGCGGAGGCTGAAGGCAGGCCTGGCGTGGTTCCTTCCTGGGGAAATACGGCATACACGGACCCATTAAGGATTGTCGAATACCACCTTGACGTCATGTCAGGTACCGAGGATCTCTCGCTGCATAAGCGGTGAGGGAAGGTGCCGCGGGTATCCTGGCCAAAAGCACCTCTGCCGGCTCCTGAACTCTGGGGAAGGGCCACCTTGCTTTCACTCGGGGCCGGGGTCTGAGACTCGACGCTGATCTCTTCCTGCAGGTGAGTTCTGGAAACCCTGCATGGTGATACGTGGAGCTTGCCAACTGCACACGCAGTCAGGCCGGGCCTTGCAGTGAGGCATTCCCGGGGGGGCTCCCAGGTGACCCGGCCCTGCCAAAACGCTGACATACTTCCCCCAACACTGTGAATCGTGCCAGCGAGTCCCACTGCAAGCCAGTTTCCTCATGTCCCCGACGCTCAGAGTCCAGGAGGGCAGCTTGAGCACGAGACACTCAGCCGCATGGCCACCAGCCAGGGTGCCCAGGATGAGGACAGACCTGGCTTCACAGGAAGGGGAGGGTGGATTGCCCCAGCAAAGTCCAGGCCTCTTGGCTGGGAGCCTTAGAAACCTCCAGGTTCAAGGGCCATTTAATAGGGGGTGAGCGTAGGACAAGGGAGAGAGATGGAAAGCGTTAGCGCCATCTCCCCGCCCTCCAGGTTTCTGGACTCTTTGGTGATGGAAGAAGCAAGCTTTGCCCCTCACTGGTGTCAGGGATGGAGTCTGGGGGTCAGGGGCCTAATCCCTGACCACAGATCTGCCTAATCTTCAGCAAGGCCCTTGGACGCGTTGGTCTCTGGTAGAGTTGGCGGATAGGTAGAGTGTGTGCAGGGCCCTGGAGATGAGATGGTGCCTGCAGTATCTGGCCTCTGATTCTCATCTGAGAACTGGACACAAGAGGCTTTCACCAGAAAGGTGCTCCTTCCAGCTCCCCGACACACATACACAAACCCCAAAAGCACAAACTGAGCCTGGGGCTGGGCACACAGATTTCTCCATCAAAAGCTTTTGAATTGACCAAGTAAGAAAAGGCTTCTGGAGGGAAAATAATCGTTTCTTTTCTTTTTCTTTCTTTAGAGAAGTTGCACATTTGGAGAAAAATCATAAATAAAATAGAGTTCCCGTCTGCCATCCTATTATTAACACCTTGCATTAGTGTGGTACATTTGTTGCAATAAATGAAAGGGTATTTTTACAAATGTGCTATGAACTACAGGCCGTGGTATACATTAGGGTTCATTGTGTTGCCCAGTCATATGGATTTTTTTTTTGAATTTTTATTCTAGTAACATATATACAGCCTAAAATTTCCCCCTTTAACCACATTCAAATGTGTATTTCAGTGCTGCTAATTGCATTCACACGCTTGTGCTACCATCACCAAAAATTTTCCATCAGCCCAAACAGAAACTCTATAAATGTAAGAATTAACTCCCCATTCCCTAACCCCACGCCAGCCCCTGGTAGCCTATAGTCCAGTACCTGACTATGAATTTGCTTATTTTAACCATTTCCTAGCAGTGAGATCGTACAATCTGGCTTATTGTACTCAACATGAGGTCTTCACGGTTCATCCATGTTGTCGCATGTATCAGGGCTTCATTCCTTTTGCGGCTGAATAATAGTCCATCGGGTATATTCACCCCTTTTGTTTACCCATTCATTGGTTAAAGGACATTTGGACTGCTTCCAGCTTTTGGTAACTGTGATTAGTGCCACTAGGAACATTGATATTCAAATAACTGTCCGAATCCCTGCTTTCAATTCTTCTGGGTATATACCTAGAAGTGGGATGGCTGGATCACATGGCAATTCTATACTTAGGTTTCTAAGGAACAGCCAAACTGTCTTCCACAGTAGCTGCACCATTTCATATTCCCATCAGCCATGAATGAGTGTTCCTATATCTCCATACCATCTCCAACATTTTAAATTTTCAATTTTTTTTAATAGTAGTCATTCTAGCAGGTGTGAAATGGTATCTCATTGGGGTTTTGATTTGTATTTCCCTAATGGCTAATGAGGCTGAGCATCCTTTCATGTGGTTTTTTGGCCATTTGTATATCTTCTTTGGAGAAATGTCTATTCAAATCTTTTTTCTTTCGGTTGTTCAGTTGTAGGAGTCCTTTAAATATTCTGGATATTAAACACTTCTTGGATATGTGGTTTCCAAATATTTTCTCCTATTGTATAGGTTGTCATTTTACTTTCATGATAAACTTCTTTGATGCACAAAAGTTTTTAATTTTGATGAGGACCCATTTATCTATTTTTTCTCTGGTTGCTTGTACTTTGGGTGTAAAGTCTAGGAAAACGTTGTCTAACACAGTTCTGTAGATGCTTCCCTATGATTTCTTTGAGGAGTTTTATAGTTCTGCTTCTTATAGTTAGGTCTCTGATCCATTTTGAGTTGATTTTTGTATATGGTGTGAGGTAGGGGTCCACCTTCATACTTCTGCATATGGAGGTCCAGTTTTCCAGGCACAATTTGTTGAGGACTATTCTTTCCCTATTGAGTGGACTTGGCACCCTTGTCAAAAATCAGTTGCCGGGAAGCAGTTGTGGCTCAAGCGACTGGGCTCCCATCTGGTACAGGGTTCGATTCCCGGGGCCTCCTGGTGAAAAGCAAGCTGGCCCGCACAGCGAGCTGGCCCATGTGGTGTGCTGGCCCACGCAGAGTGCTGGCACAGCAAGATGACACAACAAAAAGAAACACAGATGAGAGACAATAATAGATGCAGCAGACCAGGGAGCTGAGGTGGTGCAAGAGATTGAGCAGCCTCTCTCTACTCCAGAAGGTCCCAGGATTGGTTCCCGGTGCTGCCTAAAGAGAAGACAAGCAGCCACAGAAGATCACACAGAGAGCAGACAGCAAGTGCAAAAAACAATGAGGGGAGTGGGGAGAGATAAATAAATCTTAAAAAAAAAAAAAAAAAAAAAATCAGTTGCCCATAAATGTAAGGGTTGAATTCTGAACTCTCAGTTCGATTCCATTGGTCTATATGTCTGTCCTTGTGCCAGTACCATGCTGTTTTTATTACTGTGGCTTTGTAATAAGTTTTAAGATCAGGAAGTGTGAGTCCTCCAGCTTCTTTTTTCAAGATGGATTTGACTATTCACTGCCCCTTACCCTTCTATATAAATTTGATGATTGGCTTTTCCATTTCTGCAAAGAAGGCTGTTGGAATTTTTATTGGGATTGCATAGAATCTGTACATCACTTTGGGTCAAACTGACATCTTAACAACAATCTTCTAATCCATGAACATGGAATGCCCTTCCATTTATTTAGGTCTTCTTTGATTTCTTTTAGCAGTGTTATGTACTTCTCTGTGTACGAGGCCTTTACATCCTAGATATTTAAATATCTAGGATGTAAAATATTTAAATATCTAGATATTTAAATATTTTATTTGCTCTTATAAATGGAATTTTTTCTTGATTCTTTTTCTTCAGATTGTTCATTACTAGTGTAAAGAAACACTACTGATTTTGGAGTATCAATCTTGTACACCCACCACGTTGCTGAATTCATATATTAGCTCTAAGAGCTTTGTTGTAGATTTTTCAGGATTTTCCGTATATAGGATCATGTTCTCTGCAAATAGGGAAAATTTTACTTCTTTCTTTCCAATTTGGATGCCTTTTATTTCTTTTACTTGCCTAATTGCTCTTGCTAGAACTTCTAGTACAATATTGAGTAACCATGGTGATGGTGGGCATCCTTGTCTTGTTCCAGATCTCAGAGGAAAAGCTTTCAGTCTTTCACCATTAAGTGTGATGTTAGCTGTGTGGTTTTTTTACATATGATCTTTATCGTGTTGAGGATGTTTCCATCTGTTCCTAATTTAATAAGTGTTTTTATCATGAAGGGGTGCTGAATTTTGTCAAATGTCTTTTCTGCATCAATTGAGATGATTATGTGTTGGGATTTTTTATCCTTTGCTCTGTTAATGTGATATATTATATTAACTGATTTTCTTATGTTGAACCACCCTTGCATACTTGGGATATGTCATTATGATGACAGAGGAACAAAGGACCACCAGCAGCCAGTCCCAGAATGCTATAGTCTTCGGGCAGAAAGCATCACCTTCGTGATGTCTTGATTTGGACTTTTTCTAAGACTCAAAGCCATGAGTGAATAAATTCCCATTGTTTAACCTAACCCATTCATAGTATTTGCTTCTGCAGCCTAGGAAATGAAAACAAGTCTATAATTCTCCTCTCTGTGGTATCTTTATCTGGCTTTGGTATGAGGGTGATGTTGACCTCATAGAATAAGTTAGGGAGTGTTCCTTCCTCTTCAATTTTTTAGAAGAGTTTGGGCAGGATTGGTGTTAACTTTTCTTGGAATGTTTGGTTGGCAAGTACTCAGCACTTTAAGTATTTCAACCCACTTCCTCCTTGCCTCTGTGGTTTGTGATGAGAAATCAACACTTAATCTAATTGGGATTCCCTTTAGATTCCACATTGTTTTTCTTTTGCAGCTTTCAGAACTCTCTCTCTGTCCTTTGCATTTGGCAATTTGACCACCATGTATCTGGGTACATTTCCCTTCAAGGTTATCCTGTTTGGTGATTGATGGACTTCTTGGATGTGCATATTCACATCTTTTGCCAAGTTTGGGGAGTTCTCTGTCATTATTCTTTGCCTGTATCTTCTGCTCCTTTCTCTCCTTCTCCTTCCGTGACTTCCATAGTGTGTATATTGATACATTTGATAGTGTCCCATAGGTCTCATAGGCAATTTGCACTTTTTATAATTCTTTTTTCTTTCTGGTCCTCAGCCTGGCTCATTTCTATGGTCTCATCTTCAAGTTCACTGACTCTTTCTACTTCCAGCTTCAATCTGATGTTGAAATCCTCCAGGGAATTTTTCATTTCAGTTATTGTGGTCTTCAACTCCAGTAATTCTGCTTGGTTCCTTTTTAAAATTTGTATTACTTTATTGAGATTCTCATATTGGTCGTTCATTGTTTTTCTGATAACCTTTAGTTAGTTCTCTTTATTTTTCTTTATCTCCTTGAGCATATTGAAGATCATTATTTTAAAGTCTTGCTCCAGTATGTCCACAGTTTGTTTTTCTTCATTGATGTTTTCTGGATTTTCATCCTCTTCCTTCGGATGGTCCATCATTTCTTGTTTCCTTGTTTGGCCTCAAATATTTTGTTGCACACTGTACATTTTAATATTTTAAAATGTTAACTCTGAGATTTGTCTCTGAGCTCTCTGTTTCTTGAGTTTCTGTCCAGATAGTGATATGGCAGAGATTTTCTTGAGTGCCAGGAGATAACAAAATCAAACAAACCAATGCAGAAAACAGCTTTCGCAGCTGGCTTTGCATTGGCAAGTCCTTCAGAGTTCAGCCCTCCTATTAAGAGGGTCAGCCCAAGGCAAATGCAGTGTAGGGTCCTCCCTGTCTTTGGGGCCTGTGTCTTGTCCTGGGCTTGTGCTTGCTAATAACCTTAAGAGCTCCCCTGTATACAGGAATTTGAATGTCCTCTCTGCCCCTTAGGAACAGACTTTCTCCCTCTCCCAGGTGCTCCATGGCAGGACTTAAAGCAGGTAAGCCTTTGCCCAGGCTACCTGTCTCAATTGTTTCTTACCTTGTTTTTGCTATCTCAAACTGCTTTTGCCTGGAGGGAAAATTCTGGGAGGGGTGGTGAGCAGGATAGGAGTTTCCAGACCAGTCTTTCCCAGCCAGAACAAGGCCAGGGACCCACAAAGGGAGTGCCAGCTGGCTCCAAATTGTCCTGGGGAGGGGCTGAGGTAGGGGTCAGGAAGGGCACCAGGACCTTCTCCCACGGCTCCCCAAATCTGTGCATTTTTGACTTGGCACCTGCCCAGCCAATGCCGCCCTTCAGCTGGCCTCCTCGGCTCTGAGGAAGGGAACCATCATCGAGTGTTCCGCCACCTTTGTCCAGAGTGTTTTGGAACGACGGCCACCCTCAGAGCCATGCCCCTAAGAATACAAAGTAGCCAATCAAAAGCAGTAAATCAGCAACTAGGCTACACACCCCGGGTCTTGGGGAACTAAGTCTCTACATCCCACCATGGCACCAGCAATCTGCATAAGGGATCAGGGCTGAGTTCCTCACTGCTTCCTGGCCCAATGCTGGTGCAATTCACTGGTGTTTACCGTCATTTACCAGCCTCTTCCTCTTGCTCATCCCTGGATGCTTCACCATGTTATACTAGATTCCAATGTTTCAAAATAGCTGATTCAGACAGTTCCTACCTGTTTAAGAGTTGTTCTAGTGGAAGGACTGATTCCTGTATCTTCCTACTCCATTATCATCCCACAATCCTCCCAAAAATATTCTTTTTCATGGCTAACAGGAGAGGAAATCTAGGACCCTGAACTCCAAGTCACAATGCTTTCCTTGATCGTGTTCTGCCTGTGGATTTTCTCTGGACAGAGATCAGGGCCAAGAACAAGTGAAACCCAGAGAAAGACAGGCAGGCATAGACAGACGGATAGATGGAGATGCTGATGGCCTCTTTGTGAAAGGGGACCCTGCCTCTGCAGACCCTGCCTTGCTTTGGACTGGGTTTACCTTTCCTATTGACCATTGCCCAGCCTTTGCTTTGCAGGGAACTGTAGTGGTGAGCTCAGAGTCCCACATACTTCCCCAGTGAGCTTCAGCTCACTCCTTCACCATGAATCTAGAGGAGGTTAGCATCCCCAAGTGGCTCATTGTTTCCGGTTTTATCTGAAACAAAAATAGACTCTTGAAAACATTCCAGTCTTTGGGTCATCGGTTTACAGGCTTCATTCAACCCTGGCTGAGATTCCTCTCAAAGCTGCCCACCCCCTGAGCTCACTCAGACACCATGACTGCCTTGGCCACAGCCAGTTTAAATTGATGTTGGGGTTTGGTTCAACACAGCATGTTCCTCCTTCAGGCATTTTAGATGGTCCTTGGATATGAAGCAGCTATTCAGAGACAGCGGTGCCAAGCAGCCAGACACTTTCGTCAGTGGCCAAGACATAGACTACTGGTGCCAATCACGTCCCTCTGGGGGAATGACTCAGATATCACTTAGGAGAGCCACCACCCTTCCTCTGGGTTCCCAGGGAATACTAGCGTACAGATCTTTCCACAGTTAACTCATTCTATGCTGCGATTGTTCATCTATATATCTTGCCTCGGTCGTTGGAGAGGAAGCTTCTGAATGACAGAAGCTATGCTTGATTCTGCTCCAACACCTTGTTAGATGACAATGTTATAACCAACTTCATTCCTATTTGATTTTTATTAGAAGAGACTTTATGAGAAAACTACATTCATGGAGTAATTGACTGGAGGATATGCATTCATCTGCAGACTCTATAAAGCCCAGTGTCGCATTAGACCAAAGCATCAAGAGCTATTTGCCCGGGCTGCTTCGTCTGACCATCGCCTTCCACGTTAACTCCCCTTAATTCTTCCTGAATTGAACATTGCCGTTACGTGTTCCACTTGCTCTGAGAACTGGTGTAACGAAGGGCCGTGTGAGACACTGACCAATCTATCTATGGAAGGGAAGTTGCCCCATATTTGACACAGTGTCTCACTTTTGGCTAAGGCTTCTCCTAAGCATCTTGTTTGTTGCCACCTCATGGGCACTGTGGAAAGAGTTGCTATACACTGCGTCATGGGAACACAGGC
The DNA here is from genome assembly GCA_026826555.1 of Tolypeutes matacus. Classification (NCBI taxonomy): domain Eukaryota; kingdom Metazoa; phylum Chordata; class Mammalia; order Cingulata; family Chlamyphoridae; genus Tolypeutes; species Tolypeutes matacus. The sequence goes on along the minus strand of JAKSZT010054568.1, from coordinate 6,431,890 downwards.
TCGGGCACGACAGAGGCTTTCAGGAAGTGACCGCTTCATTACTTACACAGCACAAAGGGTCCGAAAGAGCAGGGGAAAGAGTCCATCTCGGCCAGTCCCTTGGGGAATCTAAGTGCTCCGGTCAGCATCAGCAGATGGCAGCTCCACATGTCTCTCTTCTCATCAGAGACAAGGGCCCCCTGTGCTGACTGAGTGCTGAGCTTTTACACCCTCCAGGGAAGGGGGCTATGCCAACGCACAGCCTCTGTGCCCTGGTGAGATTCCAGGACTCGTTAAGATGTAACTGGTTGCCTGCAGTCTCTTGCCACAGAGCAAACCCCTGTGTACAAACAAGCAGGAGGGAAAAGGAGCAGGTAGACAAGGGCTGGGAGATGGTGCTGAGTGCATCTTTGGCTTTTAGGAAGACCTTCCCTATGTACCCTGGCTGCTAAGAATATTAAAGACTAAACTTGAGCCCACCACTAGGAAATAACACAGGAAAGCACTTTGAGGACTACCCTTTCCTCTGGCTTTGTTTTATTCTCCCACTCTTACTTTCCTCTGACTCAATCCTTGATCTTATTTTATCCCGCTGTTCATACATCACCCTGAGTTTTTTTGAAACAAGTTTACATCTAAATTAATTAATTCAGAGATTAACTAATTGAATAGCTCTATCGATTAGGATAGGTTAGGTTTTGCTACAGTCATAAACAATCCCAAGATCTCAGTGGCTTGACCTACAGAGAGCTATGTGTTTATGATTTCTTTCTTTCTTTCTCGTACTCCGTCTTTTATTTTTCACATAGCTCTTGATAGGAGCTGTGCACCAGGTCATCGTCACGCAACCTTGCACTGTAAGCTGAACAATGCACTATTATTCACATGCTTTAATTAGTTCCTTAGATGTGTTTATCTCTAATGTTGTAGCACGGAGTTTTTCTGAAGAAACTAATTTTTCAATATGACTTTATCATTTTAGATTTTTTCATAAGCTTGCCTGCAATTTTCTTCAGAGTTGCATGGTATAGTTAATGAATTTGAAAATGCTAACTCTTTTTATAATTGATCCATGGACCACCTTTTTTTTTTTTTTTTTTGAGGTACCAGGGCTGGAGGTTGAATCTGGAACCTTGTATGTGGGAAGCCATTGCTCAACCACTGAGCCACATTGGATCCCGAGTTGGTTTTCTTGTTTGTTTGCTTCTTTGCTTTTTTTGTTTGTTTGTTTGCTTTTAGGAGGCACCAGACACCGAAGCCAGGACCTCATGTGGAAAGCAGGCACAATACCACTTGAGCCACTTCCGCTCCCCACAATTTTTTTGGTTCCCCCACCCCACCCCGGAGATGGCTTCCTTGTCTGTTTGCACATTGTTTTTGCTTGTTGTCTGCTTGCTGTCTGCTCATTGTGTTGTTTTTTTCTTCAGGAGGCACTGGGAACTGAACCCAGGACCTCCCATGTGGAAGGCAGGTGCTCAACTGCTTGAGCCATACCCTCTCCCCCCCACAATTTTTTAATTGAGAAAACATTCTGTCAGATGCTAAGATATCAGAGGAAGTTTGGTTAAATGGAGGAGACTGTCATTTTTATTTATTTTTCATGTTGAAATGAGTAAATATTCTACTTCAAATATTTTCAGATTCTTTTTGCTTCAGTAGTTTTTCATGACAAATTAGTTCTTTTAATTAGTTCACCAGTTTCAGATGCTGCAAAATTATAAGGCTACTCAATTTCATTCCATTGCAGTATAGAGTATAAATTTACCTAATTTACAGAAGTGCCCCATCAAAAGATTCTCCTTCTAAATCAAGTTATTCCAAAGCACTCTTGTAGAATTTGAAATTCAGTTTTGCCCACCATTTATGCTCTCATTTGATTTGTTCAGCACTTCCCTTGCTTTTGTAGAGATAGATTTCAGTGTCTTCTTACTTGCAGGCTTTGTTTTCAATAATTGCAACTCACTGAAAGATTCAAAAACTGATGTCTTGGAGTGATCCATTCATTTAATTTTGATTAAATATTTCCAGCTGGTTTTGGACAAAACTTAGAAGATTTGTTAACACAAAAGTTCGATAATATTTTAGGACATTTATGTTGGTTCACAAAGTAATTCTTTAAAAGTTCAAAGAGTCTAAAAATCCAATGGGTGATATGTAGCAAAGAAAAAGAATTGCACACTGCCACGCTGAAATAATTTTTTGTGGTCAAAATCAGTTTCGTCACAAAAATTTTGTAGTTCAGGGTTCCCAACTGAATATACATATAAATCATGTAACTTTTTACAATTACAGCTTCTAATTCCATTGATAGAATGAAACCACTTCTCTGAAAACCGTTATTAATCATGTGTGCACTCAGCCAATACCAAGTCCCTTCTGCTCTATAAACTCAAAATAAGTAAGAAAATTGTTTGTCCTACAATACTGTGCTCCACCAAAATTTGTGTTTATGTTATCACCACACACACACACACAAACTTCAATGTTGAACTTTTTAACATAAATTACAATCACTTTCATTTCAGCTGTTTCACCTTCAACAGAATGAAGTTCCAAAGGCTTTACTTTGATTCCACGAACTGGAGGAAAAATCGAACCAGTATTTAAATTAATTTAATGGATATTCTACTTGAAGTATCTTTTATACCAGATGACACTGGTATAAAACTGGTCTCAAAGAAAAAAAAAAAACCTGACTTCACATAACATTTTTGGGAAGTTGTAGAGCCAACATATTCACAGCTACCACTTCCATCCATGCCCGAGACAACTTGGAACTGAAGATGAGTGAAATTAACTTAAAAGAAGAGTCCTTTGGTCTAAATGAATCATAAACGATATGTAAGCACACCTTTTGCAACTATCCACCCTAATTTTCTTTGGGCCCAGAATTAAATGACGAAGCTTCTGAAACGCCACTGCTGCTTCAGCAGATGTGTGTCTCTGACTGCCAGGTGGTCAGTAGTAGCACCAAACCTGTGGTATAGCAAACGCTCTTTGCAAGTTACACATCAATCATTAACTTTCTTTGAAAGACAGAAAGTCAGTACTTGCCTTGTTGGAATTTTGAGCTCATTGTTTCAGAGAGCATGTTACAAAATTTTAAAAGGTAAAAAGCATTATAAAAACAATAGTTACATAGTTAAAGACTGACACCAACAATAAATGACTACGCCATTGCTGAAAGAACATTCAGAGTTCTTCCATGCTGTACAGCTGGACTGCTCCGTTGCCCACACATGGTTCACATATACCTAGCATCGTAACATATAATCTCCCTCATTTTCCAGCGACCCCACTGATTTGTGGCCTGGCAGACTTTGTGCATGTCACAGGCTGCAGCACTTGCCATAGCATAACTGGCTGGTAGACCAAATGAATTTCCCCAGCACCACCGCCACCCGAGACCAGAAGTCCAAGTGCACCGTGTTGTATCAGCAAGCAAGAGTGCCCTCAAAAGGAAGGTATTATTTATGTCCTGTCTGGAAACGGAGCTGGCTAAGTCAAACTGTGCTGTAGCCAGGAGACCACATTTTCTGTGAAGTAACCCTTTATTAACTCTAAGTATAGAGTGATAAGCTAAAGAAGATCAATCCCTAGAGCAGCCACTAAAATAATCATGCAAAAATGTGTAACTAAAAATTCAGTAGAGGAATCAAAATAGAATACTAAAAAAAAAAAAAATCATTGAATTAACCCAAAAGAAAGCAGGGAAGGAGGAATGTGGGATATGAAACAGATGTGACAAACACAAAACAAAGAGAAAAATGGCAGCCCTAACTCCAACGATATCAGCATGTTGAATGTAAATGTACTAAATACTACGATTAAAAGTCCAGGGTGGTCAGAATGGACTTAAATAAACAGCAAATCCCAACTACATGCTGTCATAAGGGATACACTTGAAACACAAAGACACAAAGAGGAAAGCTCTTGTTATGGGGGAAAGTGGGGTGGAGGAGGGCTGGGGTATATGGGAATCTCCCTGTATTTTCAATGTGTCATTTATATAATCTAAAGCTTCTTTAAAAATAATTTTTTAAAAGGAAAAGGAAAGAAAAATACAAGCTATGTAAACATATATTATAAGAAATCTAGAGTGGCTATACCAGATAAAACAGATTGAAGACATTACAAGGAATATTAGCAGAGATAATGAGGGAAATAGTATAATGATAAAAGATTCAGTTACACATTACAAGCCTAGCTTCAATGGGCAAAGGACTTGAACGGACATTTCTCCAAAGAAGATATACAAATGGCCAACAAGCACATGAAAAAATGTTCAATACCATTAGCCATCAGGGAAATGCTAATCAAAACCACAATGAGATAGCACCTAACATCCACAAGAATAGCTATTTAAAAAGCAGAATGTCGAGGGTGTGGAGAAATCGGACTCCTCCGACATTGTTGGTGGGGATGTAAAATGTTACTGCTGCAAAGGCAAAGAGTTTGGCGATTCCTCAAAATGTTAAGCATAGAGCTACCATCTAACCTGGCAATGCCACATCTAGGTACATATCCAAAAGAATTCAAAGTAGGGATTTGAACAGATATATATGCATTGATATTCATAGCGGCATTATTCACAATTGCCAAAAGATGGAAGCAACCCAAGTGTCCATCAACAAAGGAAAAGCTGAACTAAAATGTGGTGCATGCCACCAAAGGAAAATTATTCAGCTGCATATGCTACAGTACGGATGAACCCTGACGATATCAAATTGAATGAAATAAGCCAGAGTCAAAAGGACAAATATATGAACTATATCTAGATAGATGAAATAACTAGAATATACAAATCCACAGACACAGAAGGATTACAGGTTACCAGGGGACGGGGGTAGGAGGGCGTGGAATGGGGAGCTAATGCACAATGGAGGTTCTGTTTGGGCTGATGGAAAGTCTTGGCAATGAATGGTGGTGATGGTAGGACGGCATTGTGAAGGCGATTAATGCCACCAAATTGTATGCTTGGGAGGTTAAGATGGGAAATTTTAGGTAGTATTGATGTTACCACAATTTTTAAAAAAAAGACTAAAGAGACAATGACAATTAAATGCATGATCCTGGACTGGAATTAATAATGGAGGAGAAAATTCCCTGAAGGACATGATTGGGATGATTGAAAAAAACTGGAATATGGACTGTATACTTAATATCAGTGCTAATATCGTGAACTTGGGAGCTGTCCTTAAAGCAGTTATATAAATGAATGTCCTTGTCCTTAGGAGATGTACGTGGAAGTGTAAAGTGGGGGAGGAGGAGGATGTATGCAGCCTACTCTCAAAGGTTTAGGACAGGGGTCCTTAACCTTTTTTGTTCCACAGACCCCTTTGCCAGCCAGGTGAAAACCATGGAATACTACTGTCATTTATTGTACACATTCATAAGTGAAGGAAATACTAGATTTCAGTTAGAGGTCAGAGAAAATAAAGATAATAAGTTCATTTTTTTTTCAATTCAAGCTCATAGATCACCTATTTAGGTTTGGAGTTTATATATTGTTCTTGCATTATTTTTTTAACTTTCCAATAAGTTTGAAGTTATTTCAAAATTAAACCTTAAGAAGTCACACACAGAAACCAAAAACTTGACAGAAATAGAGGGAGAAAGAGGCAAACCATAAATAGAGGTGGCAATCTCAGCATCCCAGTCTCAGGTACTGGCAGAAATACTAAAGAAGGAAACCAGCCCAGGTGTGGAGGGCCTGAGACCAGCCCAGGTGTGGAGGGCCTGAGA
>JAKSZT010054568.1:6403989-6426156 GCA_026826555.1 Tolypeutes matacus | reverse complement strand
AGACCAGCCCAGGTGTGGAGGGCCTGAGACCAGCCCAGGTGTGGAGGACCTGAAGGCACTGCACTACCCAGCAGCTGCAGGCTGTTACAATCAGGACGGCTACTTCCAAGAGAGGCCCACCCAGTCCCACTACAGAGGACAAACATGTCCTAGTGCAAAGGTGATTTGTTGCTAGTGCACAAGCAAGGAACTGGGGGAATCTTCCCAAAACCAATGTGAAAATGGGAGCTAGGCTTTTTATAGGGGAAAGAAAAAGGGGGGTGGGGGTAGGGGTTAGTTGAGAAGAAAAACAAGTTAAAAAAAAAAAAGCAAGTGACACCAGGGGTCTTATGAGGAGGGCACGGGCACTCTCTCAGTCCTGTGCTGTCTCAGGCACGGTCAGCTTGTCCTTGATTTCAGCGGCTAATAAACCACAGTTTAGATACAGCTGTGCAGGTGCAAGGCCTTCATGGCTTCTTTCTCAGACAACCCTCAAGGATATCAAACTTTTTGTCTCTGAGAAAAGTTACAGATTTACACCATTCTGTCTGGTTTTGCTTTGAGACATTATCTTACTCCTGTAAGCAAAACTGAGAAGGTCTGGTTAATATCCTCCAGGGAACTAAGTGCAAAGAGTAAACTTCTAAAATTAGGTTAATAGAAAACCAGCACAATTAGTTTTAGAATTTTTAAAGCTGCTTAAGTGAAGAAATGTCAATAAGCACATTTTCCAGCTATCGAGACTACAAATTCTTATCAGATGCCTATGGAATAGTCACCATAATGCTGGGCCATGTCAAGTCTAAATAAATATCTAAATATTGAAATATTATGGAATATGTTCTTTGTCCATAACAGAATTAAATTAGAAATAAAAAAACAATGAGAAAGCTAGAAAAGCCTCCAAATATTTGGAAATTAAACAATATACTTCTAAATAATCAATGGGTCAAAGAACTCACAGAGTAAAGTAGAAAATGTTTTTAACTGGATGAAAATGAAAACACAATGTATCTGTGTGATGTACTTAAAGAGTATGTAGAAGAAATTTTATAACTTTACATGCTTATGTTAGAAAGGAAGAAAGATTTAGAATCAATGACATAAGGGTTGACCTTAAGTTAGAAGGAGGAGAGCAAATTAAACCTAAAGTAAATAGAAGGATGGAAATAATAAAGATAAAAACAGAAATCAATCAAATAGAAAATAGGAAAAAAAAAAAGCAATAACAAAAATTTGATCTTTGAGAAAGATTAATAGAATTGATTAACCCCTAGCAAGAAGGATAAAGAAAAAAGGGAAGAAATACAAATTACCAATGTCAGAAATAAAAACGGGCTATTGCTACAGGTCCTACAGACATGAAAAGGACAATAATGGGATAATACACACAACTGTATGCTAATAAATTTGGCAAATTACAGGAAATGGACAAATTCCTTGAAAAACACAACTTGCCAAAACTGGCACAAGATGAAATAGAAAATTTCATTACCTTATATCCATCAGAGACATTGCATTTATCAAAAATGTTCCCAGAAAGAAAAACTCAAAGCCCAGATGATTTCACCACTGAATTCTATTAAATATTTAAGCAAGAAATAACATCAATCATGTATAAACTCTTTCAGAAAATAGAGATGGGAACTCTTACCAGCTCATTTAATGAGGCCATCATGGCAGTGGCATGCCCAAGCCTGAAAAAAAGGATTAAAAGAAATATCCACCATGAACACAAATGCAAAAATACTTAACAAAATATTAGCAAGCAGAATCCATCAGTACGTAAAAAGGATAATTCATAATGAACAAGTGGATTTATTCTAGAATTGCAAGATAGGTTTGGCATTCAAAAATCAAAGAAATTCACTATATTAGCAGAATAAAAGAGAAACTCATCAGATTATCTCAAAAGGTGGGGAAAAGTCATTTGTCAAAATCAAAAAGCCATTCACAGTTAAACACACACATACACACACACACAGAAAATGAGGAATAGAAGGAAACTTTTTCAATCTGATAAAGGGCAGTTATTCCAAAAAAAAAAAAAAAAAAAACCACCCTAGACCTAGCATCATACTTAATGGTGAGGCACTGGACACTTTCCCCCCAAGATGGGAAGAATATCCACTTTCAACAATTCTATTTAACTTCATCCTGGAGGTCCAAGCCATTGCAAAAAGGACAAGAAATAAAACATGTGAAGACTCGAAAGGGAGAAGTAGTAAACCAATGGGAAAGTGTAGTAAATAAACATTTACTTGGAAATTATGTCAAAAAAACATAAAATACGTAGTAATACATTTGACAACAGTATTGCAAAACCTCAACAACAAAAAAAAACACTTCTTCGTGAAAATTTTTAAAGCCTAAATCAATATCAAAAAATATGCTCTGTGCTTGGTATGTACTTTCCGAATCTATTCAATAAATTTTAATGAGTGCCTACTCTGTGCCATACACTGTTCTTGGCACTGGAGATACAAGAGTTAAAGTCCTGACCTCATGAAATTTGCATCCTAGTCCAGGCAAACAGACAATAAACAAATAAATTGTTCTATAAGACATTGGGTCCTAACAAGGAAAATAAAACCTGGAGGGGGGTGGAGAGTGATGAAGGAAGGCTCTCCTGTAGAATCATTAGTGAAGGCCTTTGGAAGAAGATATGAAGAAAGATAAGAAGAAAATCTGAGCAGAGGCCTGAGCCCTAAGATAAACCAGAGAAGAGTGTTCCAGGCCAAGGGAAGGGAAGGGCAGGTGCAAGGGCCCTGAGGCATGAGTGTGCCGAGCAGAAGGGCTAGTGTATGTGGAGTGCATTTAGGTGAGCAAGTGGAAGAGTAAACACAAGGGCGGGGAGGGCAGGTCTCGGGCCCAGACTATGCCGAGATTCCGGATTTTACCTTGGGTGCATTATGCAAAGTCACGGGAGCATTTTGAGGAGAGGGCTAGGAGCTGTGTCTTTTAAAAGCTCTCTCTCGGGAAGCGGCTGTGGCTCAATCAGTAGGGCTCCCGTTTACCATATGGGAGGCCCCGGGTTCGGTTCCCGGGGCCTCCTGGTGAAGGCAAGCCCACCTGCACGGTGTGGTTAGCTGACCCAGCGAGCACAAGCAGCAAGGGGGGGATAAATGAATAAATAAAAAATAAAATCTTAAAAGCTCTCTCTCTGCTCATAGGGGGAGAGCAAGTACAGAGCATGCAGACTTCAAACCACCGGGTGAGAGTGGTCAGTGAGGGGCCTAGAGCACGGCGGAGGCGGTGGAGAGGGGCATTTGTGTCCTAAATAGGCAGTGTTGACGAGGTCCCAGGGTTTGCTAATGGATGGGATGCCTGGTTTAGGGGAGAGAGAGCAGTCAACGATTGACGAAGCAGTTGGAAGGATGAAGTCATCATGTATAGGATTGTGGGAAGTACATATTTGGAGTAGAAAGCCAAAAGGTAGATTTGGACTTGCTCGTTTCACGATATCCACTAACTCTTCAAGTGGAGATACTGAGCTGGGTAGACGAGTCCGGTTCTGGTGAGGGTGGAGCTCAGGGCTGAAGATTCAGCTTGGAGGGGGCACCAGCCCACAGATGGGGGAGCTTAAGGCGGAACCTAAAACTGCAGCCCAGGGTGTGGGCTCAGAGCCAGGGGCAGGTGAGACGAGAGCAGAGGAGCCGTCCATTGCCAAGAAGGCAGGAGAGGAGGAGGGACCGGCCCAGGCGTCCCAGGCCCGCGGGTGGAAGGAGAATCAAGAAGCCAGGGAAAAAAAGCTTTTTTCAGTAAGAAGCAGTGATCAACTAGGTCACGAGACGCTGAGTGCTGAGTGAGGGGCTGAGTGAGGCCTGAATGAGAACAGAAGGTAAGCCCCTGACCCACAGAGAAAGAAACTGGCTGGGGACCCTGCGTGCTAAATTATGTTTAATGTTCAGGCTTTTAAAGACAGAGATTCTAAATAATCAGAATCACTTTAAAGAGACAAAATTCAGTATATCCTTTAAAAATTACAGCCTCCAAAATGGAAAATGTTTATGGTCAGTTAAGGAAAAGATATTGGAAAACAGCAAAAGGTAATGACGGAAAACGTTTCTACAACACATCAGGGAGCCGGACATGGCTCTAAGGGCTTCCTGTGCATTAACTCGCTCAGGCCTTGCAGTCTCTGGGCCTTTATTACTCTCCTCCCGTTCAGCTGACGAGAAGGGGAGGCAAAGGGAGGTGACACAATTTACCCAAGGCCCCAGGGTGAGCGAGTGGAAAAGCTGGCATCTAAACCGGGGACTATTCTCTTAGCCCTTTGCTCTGTGCCTCTAAGACAAGGATATATTCGTGGACATCCTCTCAGAAGGCTTTTCAGCAAACAACCTGAAAGTCTTTAAAACGGCTGCAATTCCCAAACCACGGGGCACACCTGAGGACAGGCACTGGGCATTTGCTCCAGCGATCGGTGAAGTAGGCTGAGGGCCAGAGTTCTCCATGTGCCGCTCGTGTCAGTCACAGCTTCTTCCTCTCCGGGTCCATCCGAGTCACCACCTCACAGCCTCCCGTGTCTCCCCGGCTCCCTGGGAACAAACTTCAGAGCTGGCACTTCCTAAAAAGGCTACCACAGCCCAGGGCGGCCAAGGTACGGGATACACAGTCCAGGTTTGTGGTCTGGCTTTTGTTTGTTTGTTTTCATTCCAAAGCATCCCATGAATTTACTTTCTTGCCACTGGCTTTGCGTATGCTACATCATTTCTTAATGACGGCACAGTTGTCCTTTGTCATCTGAGCCGCCTTTACCTAACCAGTCGCCTCATAATGGACATTTAGTAGGGTTTTTTGTTTTCCAGTTTTTCACTAATAGAATGAAATTAATGCCATAATGAATATTCTAGTTCATTCTCGTGCAAAAAAATTCTGCCCACTCAACCAGTTTCCTTCTCTGGGTAAATTCATAAAAGCAGAATTGCTGGGTCGAAGGATGTGGGCATTTTGTATTTTGAAACTCGTAAACAGGTTGTACCAATTTACACTTTCATGAACTGAGTCACTAATACTGTTACTTTTTTTCCCTGATCTGTCTTTGCCAATAGGCAAAACGTAGTATCCTAAATTTTAACGAGCATTTTCATCGTTAGCAAGGCTCATCTTTTTATTTTACACGTTTCTGACCACTTGACTTCTTTTTGCAAACTGCCCGTTCCGTTGATTTGCCCATTTGTCTCCGTAGGTTGTTCTCCTTTCTCCTTTTGCCTTAGTGCAGAGGGGGCTTGTTAACCCTTAGTCTGCCACAAGTGTTGCAAATCTCTTTCCCCATTTGTCATTTGGCTTTAAAACTTAACAGGATTTCTACAGGGTAGAAGCTTTTTAGATTGGTGAAATAGCTCTTGTTAATTAGGAACATATAGGGGTTTGGGGGGAGTTTTTTTTATTATTAAGGTTCTAAATATTTAAATTAAATCAGCGCCCTAGGCTCCTAAATAGCTGGCAGCTAATGCAGCCTTCCCTCCAGGACCAGTGCTCGAAGCCCCAAGGAGAACAGGGACGTTGAGTAAATGTCTTGTGCCGACACCATGCCTCTCGCCTCTATACTTGTCCCTTCCCGAGCTCCTCCCCTTGACTCCCAACGTGCTCACGGAGGCCTGATGGAAGCCAGAAGGAGGACCAGCCCCTTTCCTAGGGTGCTGCTTTTTAAAGATGAAGTACTGGGAGTTGACGTGGCTCAGTGGTTGAGCACCGGCTTCCCACATAGGAGGTCCCAGGTTCAATCCCCGGCCCCAGGTACCTCAAAAAATAAAAAAATAAAAGTGATGTACATCCCACAGTTTAGCCTTAGCATTGGCGCGTGTGACTTCCTAGTCCCCCCAGGGCCCCTCCACCCGCTTGCATTTCTTTGAATAATCCTGAAGAGCCACCAGCTCCCAGAATAAGTTTGGCCTGCGTTGAATAGCAAGATCATGGCTGTGTCCCCCTGGCTGAAGGTGGAATTTCACTGTCCCATCCGAAAAAGAGAGAAAAGATAGGAAGCCAAGAGGCAGACTGACCGATGAGGGGAAAGCAGGAGCAGGGCAGGGCTGTGCCGGCTCAAGGCCTGGCCGCGCCCAGTCTTGGCGATGGTTGAAATGGCGGTGGTCGTCTGTGAGCAGGCCCCGGGCTCTACCAACAGCCTGACCACCGCCAAGCCTCAGAGGCCTCCAAGTTCTCCATGGCAAGACCCCCTTGGAGATGACCCCAGCACGTAGGGCAGAGCCAAGAACCAAACACTCTGTCTTCTGCTCTTTATCTTTAAATCGTGAGTCTGCATTCCCTTTCCTCTCGGGGACATCCAACATGGAGTAACACTGTGCAGAGTCTTCTGGGGGACGGGCTGTTGGCGAGAGCACAGAGGAGATGTCAGGCAGGTGTGTATCCATGGCAGATGGTAAAGGGCCCCATCCCACCTGGCGAGACCTGCCATCCAGCAAGTGTGTCTAGTCCTACGGCCGCGTCATCGGGGAGCAGTCATGGGGCCCGTGGTCCCACACCCCCGAGGATTATATTTCCCGTGTAGCATTCTGGAGAGGATGCTGCTTATCTCCAAGATCAAGAAGTGGAGTTGGCATCTTCCTCAACCTCTCGTGACCTTCCACACCCCATTTGTGCAGATCCTGGCTCTTTGGAGGCTCGTACCTTCAGACAATGCTACCCCCTACCATTCCCTCTAACTGCTGTTACCCAACCGACTGGACAGTCTCCCCATTCATCAAAAAATCAGTACCTGGCTAACACTCGTCTCCATGAAACAAAGGTCTACAAGGATCACCTAGTCAGCACTCGAGCTTCTACTTCCTTGACCTTCTAATCAATAGTGATCTTCACTTCCGCTCTGCCCGAAGCGTCATTCCTATAGTCACACCTAGATCTGGCCTCCACCTGTATCCCTCCACCTCTGAAATCTTAAATTCGGTCACCCTGGTTTCTGACCACAACCTCATATCCTTTCAGCTCACTTACTTGTATACACTATCACTCTATAAATAAGTTACTTCTACTTAGGATTTCTTCTGCCTCAGAGGAACCCTCAGCCCTTGACCCTTGGCTTTCTCCCTCTCTCCCTTCTTTCCTTCCAGTCTTCCCTTCCTTCCACACCCACCTGAAATTCCATGGATTAATATCTCAACCACTCCCTTACTGATACCCTCAAATCAAACCCTGTTCGCGTTGATATTCCAACACACCCATCCAACAAAACCATGACCCTGGATCATTTTGACTGTCCAATTCCCTATGTCTAAATCTACATGGCCAAACCCTCCTGAAGAAATTAACTCAACCCTAGGTTTGGAGTCACTGTAAAAGTATGATCACCAATATACCCAAAACCACTCTCCTTTCCCAGAGAAATGGGTTCAACTCTTCTCCATGCTCAGACCTCTAACTCTGCCCTGACCCACTTTCATCCCTTATACCTGGGAGATGAAGGAAGATCCCCTACATCACATTGGACAGGAAATTCACCAGCTGCTCACACCAAGCCTACCAACTCTCCCCTCTGCCCATCTTCCTTTCTCCCTCCTCCATTTCCTTCTTTGGCCCAAAGTTAATCCTTCCACTTGTTCTACCTCCTATACCCTCCCACCTCCTTAAGAGTCTCATTCCATTGATTCTCTATGCCCTCTACTGTCTCCAACTTCTCTCTCTTCCTATTGGTTCTTTGCCATCAATATTTAAACATGCTCATGTCTGCCCCAACTTTAGACAAAAATGAAACAGTCCTCAATCCAAGGTATTACCCCTAACCTCCTAAAATCCTTTTATCCAGTTCATAGAGATTTGTTTTACTTTTTTATTTTAAAATAAAACACAGATATACAAACCAATGTCAATGTCTAGTTTGTAAGGTGTTGAAGAAATGGTGTTTCCAGCCATTGCCTTAGCCCTCCTTCAGGTGATCCATCACTATCGTAATTTCCCCTTCCCCAAAAAATATCCACTATTTTTACTTTCATAGTAATCCCTTCGTGCTTCTGTCTTGTTCTGTTACTCAAAGATGTCTCCCTAGACATTGTAGTTTCAGTCTTATCTATTTTTCCATTCATCTTTTAAGTCTTTAGTCTACAGGTTCCCCTTAGCACTTTCTCTTCCTTACAATGTATTACAATGGATTTGTTAAAGAACCTGGGTCATCTGACCTGTACAGTTTCTCACAGTTGGCATTTTGCAGATTGCATACTCGTGGAATGGTTCAACATGTGCCTCCGTCCTTTTCTCCTGTAAATTGGTTTGATCAGACTCAGAGTCGATCCACTTGGCAAGCATTGGTGGTGGTGTTTCCTCAAGAAGCACTTAATGTCTGGTTGTCTCTCTTTTGTGTGATGTGTCACCAGCCTTTGAGGTCAATGCCTAGATTTTAATTATATAACTTCATTTTGATTTTTAGCTGGAATACTCCTATAAAAAGATGCATCTCCCCACCCCCCACACCCCCTTTTTTTAACTATTTGGTTACACAATGGCACAGTTGATATGGAAAAGGCAGGATAAATGCTTGATTCTGTCCTTACAATTACCCAGCAGTCAAGATAAATAACAGGTTCATTCCCTATCCTAGGCCCAAGGCGACCAAGTAATTGACTTTTTCTACATATCATTATAAATTCCTCATAGATCCCTACCTGTGGTCAGCAGCAGCTCCTGCATCTCTTCAGCACGGCTCTAGCAACCTTTGTATGACAAGATGTTCCAGGTTAATCTTTTACATCTCCTGCTCCAGACCTAGAATTGGCCATCGCACCTAGAAGCCTCGACTTGTTCGACGGGAAATGTTTTTTAAGGCCATAATCTGGGTACTAGAGATGCCCATGGCTACTCAGCCAGGCTTCCTGAAAGTGCTCCCTTCCCTCCTCCACTTCCACAGGCTTCTTAGCCCCGTGCAACTGACCTCGCAACCACCACTGCCTTGAAAGTCTTCTCACCACATGCTAGATGAAACTGACCCTTCTGAGTCTCCATATTTGGCAGAAATGCTCGCTCGTTTCTTCTTGGAACTCAGTAAGCTTGATGTCCCTGATGCCACTCTCTCCTTTTCCTTCTGCCTTTTCAAGTGCTCCCTCTCATTCTCCTTTATAACATATGGGTCTAAGCCCATCTCTTAAATGCTGGTGCCCTGAGGGGCCTGAAGGCATTCTAAGTTTACCTCTCTTCACTAGAACCCCCTCCCTGATCTGTACCACCCACTATGTGGCTGAGATTACATTTAAATGTGGGTGATTCTCAAGTCAGAATCTATCAAGATCTCTCTCAGAATGTAAGACCAGCTGTCCATCTTTCCAGTCCTGCGTCCCCCCTGAGGTGTCCAGATACCCACCGTGCCCCCACTCCCCAAGGCGGCCTTCTGCATTGACTCACGTCTTGGTGATTGGTGCCTCCATCCATCTAATTGCCTGAGTCAGAAACTGGACCGTCATCTTTGACTCATTCTTTCCCCCCATGCCCCATTCCAATCAAAAACTTACTCAGCCCATGCTCCCTCCTAAATATCTCACCTCCTCTGCTCTCCACCCTCACCATGCTACCCCCAGCTCGTGCTAGCCACATCACATGCTAACCACATCACAGGCTAGCTGCACCGCAGCGTCATCCAGCTGCATTATCCACCCTCACTGCGCTACCCCCAGCTCACGCTGGCCGCATCGCATGCGAGCTTCATCGCAGCGTCATCCAGCTGCATTAGAGCAACAGCCTCCTCCCTGGTCTCACCATGCTGGTGTGGCCCCTCCAGTCCACTCACTGCATGGCAGCAGGGCAGCTTCCTAAAACATAAACTGGGCCATGGCAATCCACGCTTTAAAAGCCGTCACGCTGCTCTTGGAATAAAGTCCAAAATGTTTCTTCGGATGGATTTTACAAGGCCCAGGTGATGTGGTTCTCCCTTGCTTCTCCTTTCCTTTTCTCTCACTAATCACCACTTTTCACTATCCACAGTCCACTCCAAGCTCCAGCTATAAGGAACTTTGGTCACCTTAAATGCACCACTATTTTCTGCAGGAAGTCGCCCCTCCACCCCCAAGTTTGGGTTTGGTGCTTCTATTAATTACCTGGCATGATCATTTCCAGGTCATTTGTCTGGGATGACCTGACTTCCTCCCCTAATGTGGAGCCCTCCTTATTGACGGGACTCGCAGGAAAGCTGACTTACTAATCGGCATCTCCAGGACCCCTCCCTGCCGGCCACATGCGCCTCTGATTGCCCAAGTCTGGTTCTCGGGCCGTCCTTTGCCTCCTGCCGTCTTTCCTCAGGCAGAGCTCGGCTGCCTGTGGTCCTCTGAGAACCTCAAGTCTGACCCTCCCACTTTTGTCAACTTTATTTTTAGAGCACTTTTAGGCTTACAGAAAACTTGCACAGGATGTACAGAGAATTCCCGTTTCACACACACACACCATGTCCCCTGTTACTAACATCAGGCATTACTGCAGCACATTTGTTAAATTGATGAAGCAATGTTGAACATTGCTAGTAGCTGAAGCCCACGTCTTACATTAGGCTTCACTCTGTGTACACAGTTCCATGGGTTTTGACAAATGTGTAATGTCACTTATCCCCCATTACAGTATCATACAGCCTAGTTTCACTTCCCTAAAAATGTCCTGTCCTCCACCTGGTCATCCTTCCCTCCCTGGATTTGTGGCAACCACTAATCTTTTTACTGTCTCTATAGTTTTGCCTTTTCCACAATGTCGCATGGTTGGAATTACACAGTGTGTAGCTTTCTCACACTGCCTTCTTTCACTTAGAGACATGCGGTTAAGGCCCTGCATGGTTTACATGGCTTGAGAGTTCACTTCTTTTATTTCTGAATAATATTCTATTGTATGGATGTGCCGTAGTTTGTTTATACATCCACCTACGGAACTCTCCCATTTTATAGAAAAGGAAACTGAAGAACAAAGAAGAGAAGGGACTTTTCAAAATCTCTCAGAGTAGTAGAGTCAAAACAAGGCCCCAGGCCCATTCAGGGAGGTTGCCTTCCACAACTGAGCACATGACAGCTGCTCCAGGAAGCTCTGGGTAAAGGGCTCTTCGTTTAAAAGAAGTTAAAACCCCATTGTTGCAGAAACCTGGCAGGACCATCGCTACTGATCTCTACTGGGGTCGACTCAGTTCAGTGGTGGGACTAAATCAAAAGGCATATCCTCATCCAGGAAACAGAACTGCCCAGAGCGCTCCAAAGGGACATGGCCATGAAGTAGCCCCTCACCTGGTGGGCAACGGACTCTTCCAAGCCATGAGACGAGTCCCTGAAACCAATCATGGCCACAGCAGCCAGATGGATCCAATGTGACCACAGGTGAAGGTAGAGAAAGAATGGGGCCCTGACATGGCATGATCCAGAGCAATTTCTCCAGATGACATTGAGCCTCGACCTCCCCTAGGTCAGGCTGGAAGGGTGGATAGATGACAAAGAACAGATTTCAGTTCACCTGTGAACTGTCACAGACCACACTTGGAGAAGCTACTAGCCTTGTCCATGGAGACGAGGATAGTTCAGTGTCTAAGTTCAGATTCCCCAGAAATAGACCCTGAGATGACGGTGTGTGTGTGAGTGATCTATTAAGAAAGTACCCCCAGGAGTGACTGGTAAGAGGAGTTTTAACCTGATCCTCCAGGTGGACACCTCAGAGTTGTCTAACGTGAGGGAAGGGCTTTCCTAACCCCTGCCCTGACAGTCACGGGCCAAGGGGGAAGGCAGGAAGGTAGATTCCCAGACATCCCCAGCGCCAGTGCAAGGCACAGCAGTTCTAGTAACCCAAGGGCAGTCCTCCAATGGAGAGCTGCTGGCTACAGGCTCTGGGTAGAGAAGCAAGTTCACCCCAAGATGGTGGAGCACAAAGGGAACAAGGACCTGAGGGGGATTTGGGTGGTGCACTGTCTGCTCCTCCAAATAACTACCGGAACACCATAGGGTGTTCCAGCTGAAACCACCCTGGAATTCAGCATGTGACCAGCTATGTGAGTGGTCCGTCAGGATCCATCTCAATGAGCTGGTACACACGGAGGATGTGCGGGATGGAAAGGAGAGTGCTCCATGTGTGTTGGCTCCTGTAGAGACACTCGGAGTGAGGAAGGGAATGAGGCCAACGAAGGGAATGGTCTGGTGACTATCTCCTCATCAAACCTGAGATATGGATTTTGAACACAGATGGAGAGAGGGATTAAGGCCAGAAGTTGAAAGCTGTTTCCATTAAAGTCTTCAAGAAACCCTGGGTACGAGTGAAGGGAGTAGTTGGGGAAGGGAGGTAGCCATTCCCCCAGCACCACACCAATCCTGCAGTGTTCACAGGGCACTTCCGGGGCCAGACACCGAGCATGGGGGCTGCTTTCCCATAGGTGGCATTTGTATTCAGTCACTCAACGTTTACTGAGCAGCAAGTATGGGCTAGGTGAAACACCCCGACCAAAGGGCATGACGAAAGCACGTGGCCAGAATTGTTCCTGAACACAGGTGAGGCAGCCACGGGGGGATCCTCTCCAGGAAATAACTGAGGGAGACTTGGAGGGCATGCTGAGTCCCTGAGGAGGAGGTGGGAGCTAAAAGCCACCATCATGCTGTGGTTTAACGTACCAGATGCCCATCCATGGGCAGGTGAAGCCTGAGACAGTACTGAGCTGCAACAGGCTTGCATCCAGTTGGACTTTTTTTCTGATTGCCAAGACTCCAAATCCAAACTCAAGCAAAAAAAGGAACTTAGCAGCTTACTTCCTTGAAAAGAACAAAGGTCAAGCTGGCTTCAGGCTTGGCTGCAGTCAGGAGCTCACTCAATCAGTTTCACTAAGGCTCGGCTTCTCTGGATCCCTCTCTCTCAATCTGCTTCCTCTGGCTGACTCACCTTGGAAGCAGGAGTCCTCATTGGGGGGCTGCCTCAGCTCCCAACATTGGGCTCCTTCAGATTCAAGACAAGCAGGAAATAGCAGTGGTGTCCTTCCAGAAACTAATGTCTCGTTGCCTCTCACTGGTTCAGACTGGGTCACATGCCTGTTTCCAAGCCAGTCACTGCAGCCAGAGACTGTGGTGACCTCACTGACCTAGGCTGAGATTCCACCCTGATCCTGGAGTGAAGCGACCAGAAGCATTAGAGCAGGGGAGAGGACACAAACATCAGCAGGAGGCAAAGCCACAGCTCAAGGTCTACTTTAGCACTCAGCAGGTTGAGCAGCACTCACCTCTCAGAGGGGTTCTCATGCTTTCTGTTCATCACCACGGACACTGAAACACTTATGAGATGATTAAACACCTGGTTTCTATGTGAAAAATAAGGACTGCTAAAGAAATGCCAACAGCTAGTGCTGGCGATCGAAGTGAAGAGAAACTGAAGTGGATTAAGAAAATGAGAGTTTTGGACAAATTAAAAGATGGGGTGTTGGATTCAGCAGAGCCTCGCACCTATGCTGTAAATGAAATCACTGTGTGTTCTTTATGAAAACAAGAATGGGCATTTCTTAAAACCGTTTCAACAGCTTCTCTAACCATTTAAAAATGGTTCACCTCGTGTGAAAAACTAACGGAAGTTAGAAAAGCAGTTACCCAGGATTCAGGAGAAAGCCAGGATCCAGTACAAACATGTGTACAGCCTTGACGTTGGGGGGTCACAAATGTCTAAGAATGCATTTCTCCGGAATGTCGAGGGTCCGGTCTATAGTAGACTCTGTCCAGCATTCATGCCTCCCACTTCTGGTAACAAGACCTCAGATTTCCTTGGGGAAACACTCGCCCACACTCAGTCTGTGTGGTTCAGGTGGGACTGACAACTGACCCCACCCCTACTGCCCATGGGCTCCAGGCGTGCAGACTGCTTGTCCCATCCCCCTGGCCAGAGGAATTGGTTCAGAGATGGGCACATGACCCAGGTCAGTGAATCAGAACCAATCTTGGGTCTTTTGCTGAAGCTCAGCAAAGCAGCCCTGGGGATGCTAAGCTGTAGAATGTTAGCTAAGAGCCTCTGCTACATGCTACGTTCTACTTCAGACCATCTGCCTGAGAGTGAAGACAACACAGAGACAAGCTGCCTGAGAGAGAGATTCCTGGTGACTTCGTCTGATTTTGCCTAAATCCAGCTGTGCCTGAATCTACACCTACTCCTGAAATTTTCAGTTATAAGAAATTATGTTTTTTGCTTAAATCGGTTTGATTCATTCATCTAACAAACATTTATTGAGTGCCTACCATGTGTGGTCTTCATTGTCTTCTCTGGAACATAAAAGGTGACTGGCAAATAAAGCGTTTATTGTTTTTTAAGTCCTTTTTCATCCATTCTCTTTTACCCTCTCTCATCAACCTGATGAAGGAATGCATTAGCTAGGACTCTGGTTGCAAGTGACAGAATTCTAAAAAGGGGGGATTAATTGACCCATGTGTGAGGAAGGAACGGAGCCAGTGACTCATCTCTGGCATCTTTGCTGCTCTTGGCATATTAGTTTTCTTCTCTCCTCTTGCAGACCAGCTATCTCCACTCAGTGCATTTCACTGTTGGCAGTTACAGGTTTACATCCTCATGGTTTCACCTGAACGATATTCTTCCCCATCCTTTCATCCATACCTCCAACTTTAACACAATCCTAGGGAAGAATTCTGGTTCACCTGGCTTGAGTTGTCACACGGCCATCCAGTGGGTGGATGACTATGGCCAGAGGGGTGAGATCATCAATTGGTCCTATCAGACCATGGGCAGGGGCAAGGGGAAAGAGTGAGTATAGGTGGAGCCTGCCCTGGGACCATGCAATTAACACGGGAGAGAGGCCATCCCCTAAAAGATGGGAGTGCCTTTAATAGAAGAACAGATAACGGAGTTCTGAAAAGATAAGCGTTAGGGGCCCAGCATAGGCAGGCAGGCAAGGAGTGTCGTCCACATTGACTGATGAGGACATGAGGGCCTGGAGAAGGGAAGAGATGTGTCCATGACAACCGGGTGAGGATGCTGCTGAACTCAATCTCGAGCCCTGGCATCTTGGCTCCCAGCTCAGTGCTCCCCCTACATACCCATTTCCTCTGTTGAAGAGCTGGGCCCAATTCAGCAAAAGCCTGGATGCTCTCCAGGCCACACCCCAGTGTGTCAAGTCTGAGCATACTCCTGAGAGGTGGGGCAAAGGCATGGTCTGTTTAACAACCCCAAATCTCCCCAGGCTCGAAGGCTCCCCGTGATCTAAACTCCATGGAACGGCAGCCTGGACCCCTGCAGCCCTCTTCCTCCAGGAAGTAGCTGCTCTATGGAGCTAAAACATGGTCCTTTAGCCCCAGACTTGATCCAAATACTCCCTGGCTCACCCCACTGAGAGTCTACGACGCCCTCAGGTCTTGATAGGCTCGTTCCCCTGGCCATTTAGCCTTTCTCTCTCTCCCATCACCCCAGAATTCCCTTTCCCATTTCTATAACCTAAGTACTTTCCTCTCCCTTCTCTAAGATTTTTCTTCTTCAAACCAAACCGCGACTCAACCTCCAAATCTCAGAGTCCTCAAGAGAAAGAGCCCTGAACTGAAAGCAGGAGATCCAGGGGTAGAAGTCCGCCCTGGTCCTGGTCCCTTCGTGACTCTGGGCATTTCCTCGGCCTCTTTGCACTTTGGTTTGCTCTTCCCAGCACCTTAGCATGCAGATCCCATGGTTTCTAACACTGACGCACTAGAAGCATGAGGGACCCCCTCCCTTCCCCCCACCACCCCAGTCCTCACTCAGCGCTCACACCAGGGCTGCGTTCTGCCCCGGATTAGACCTGAAAGATGGGAAGAGATGTTCCTGCCCCTGAAGGCATGGGAGCCCAGGGCTGTGTGTGTTTTAAAAAATAAACTATGGGGAAGCGGCTGTGGCTCAATCAGTAGGGCTCCCGTTTACCATATGGGAGGCCCCGGGTTCGGTTCCCGGGGCCTCCTGGTGAAGGCAAGCCCACCCGCACGGCGTGGTTAGCTGACCCAGCGAGCACAAGCAGCAAGGGGGGGATAAATGAATAAATAAATAAAATCTTTAAAAAATAAATAAATAAATAAATAAATAAAAATAAAAATAAAAAACTATGTGACTCTTTCAGATTTAAGGGCAAGAGGATGTAAGAGAAGCTTCAGGGCTGATTGCCAAAAATGTTCCCCACCCTCCAATTTCCTAAACTGTGAGCATCTCAAGGGAGAGCCAGACCACATGGTCTTGATTTATTAAAATTTCACTCATCAGGTTGGTCTCCTTTCAGGCGGACTGGATGTCCAATGGGCGCGAGCCTTTTCAAGGCCCCTTTCCCTATGTCCTGGCGCCGGCCGGTGGCCAGAAGAGAGGCCCCAGTACAGGAGCTGCTCCTGCTGGGTATCTCTCCCCCACTGAACCAGAGGGAAGCTCTGCTGAGGTTCACACATGTCAAAGATGTGGTGAGACATGACATCTGGCATCAAGGTCTGAATGGCAGCCTCAGGACTAGGTCCCAGTTATGATGGACACACACATGTGCCCATGGGCAGTACATGGACTTTTGCTACATACACACACACACACTCCCAAGAAGTCCATCATCATGAAAAGTCATTTTAGTTGTACCAAGAGTTAATGTCCCTCTTGCCACTCACCAAACTTTAATGAGTCTGCTCCCCACAACTCAGCTGCCTGCAGGACAGGACCTGTGCTCCTTGAGACCCCTGGGCTTTGGTGGGTTCTGCAGAGCATGCACCAAAGCCCTCAGGTGCACAAAGGCATGTTTAGGTCCCCCGAGAATGCCAGCAAGTTGTTCTCTGGAGTTGGCTGTTGAAGGCCAGGACTCTGGTAAGGAAAAGGAGAAGGTAGGACCAAATGGTCATGTAGCTTTGCCCTCAGCTGCTGGTTTTTTCCTAAGATTTATCCTAAACCCAGCCAGATTCTGGCATCAAGATGCATTTTCCCTCCAAAGGGTCTTCAAAGGAATGTCCCCTCCCAAGGAGTCAGAGCCCATCCTTCCTGGCTTCTGAGCTGAACCCTGCTTGAAGTACCTTCTGTCCCCGCCAGGAGTGCCCCAAGGTCCAGATGCTCAGGCTTGGCATGCTCCTACTTACAAATCAGCTCCTCCATCAGTCCTGGGGACTGGACTGTGACCAGCACTG
Source organism: Tolypeutes matacus (assembly GCA_026826555.1). Lineage (NCBI taxonomy): Eukaryota > Metazoa > Chordata > Mammalia > Cingulata > Chlamyphoridae > Tolypeutes > Tolypeutes matacus. Next base: position 6,409,132 of record JAKSZT010054568.1, on the reverse strand, counting down.
CAAGCCCAAGAGACCTGTCCTAAGCGTTGAGGGAGGGGCCAGCCAGGGCACTCCCCAGGGACAAGGCTCCCCCCTGGCTGAGGGGGAGGGACATAGAGCCAAGAGGGAAGTTGAGGTTCATTTTCTAATTGGGAAACATGTGGCTGGTGACCGAGGAAAGAGTTAACCCAGAAACCGGCTGTTTCCCAGACCAGGGAGTTCTAGAATATACTGCCTACTGCGCAGGAGCCTACAGCCTCCCTAAACACTTCCCAGCTACACTCGCTTTCAGAAAAACGCCTGAGTGAGATTCACTGGAAGACAGCTCTGGAAGGGGGTGGAGTCCAATACCTCATTTTCCAAATGGGAAACTGTGGCCCAGGGGGGAGAAGGCAGGCCTGTCCAAAGCAGAGCAGAGCTGAGCCAAGAAGCCCAGCAACTAAGAGCACAGGCTTTGGAGACCTGGCCAAGCTCCATGGTCATCAAAGGTCAGCACCTACTTCTCTAGGATTCGTGCCATTCCTGGGAAATAAGAACACTCCTGAGCCATGGAATTATGGGACGGTTAAATGAGACACTACTTAAGAGTCCAGCACGCAAGAGAAGCTTAAGACATGCCAACCCTCTGTCCCTCCTTCCTCCCACCTTCTGCCTCCGAACTGAGCACGAAGCCTTTGCTGCTTCTCTACCACTAAGGTAGATGTCGCTTTAGAACTAGCTGGTGCTTTAGACGGGACGGCCGCCCCAGTGGGCAGGAGTGCCTCAGCACGGTCCCCTCCAGGGCCAGGGCCAGGTGGAGCCCAGAGCCCGCTTCGTCCTCGCCCCTGCACTCTGATGCTGTCACCACAGCAGCACCTGGGTGGGCACCTCCTCCCTGAGGAAGGGAGAGGGCACCCTGGTCCACAGCTTCATGCAGACCCAAGTGTGGGAGGGCCAGCGCTCTCCAGGAGCTGCCCTGGGGGCTGGGCAGGGCCCGTGATGTCTGCAGATCCTGAAGGGCTGGGGGCCCAGAAGGCAGCGCCAGGACCCAGGGGACCATAGAGGCACCACACCTGCCACATCTATGCCTCTTTTTAGGGTGTAAGATTCTGTCACATCTATCTTCTTGGCTCGGAGTATAATGGGCCACCTCAAGAGATGTTGACTTCAAGACAGGTCCTAGAGGAAGAAAACCACCTGCCAAGGACTGTGCTAGGGTGTCCTCTTGTGGGTAAGGGGGCAAGCAGGTGGCTTTAAGGACCCCTGAAGATCCAAGCATCTGTGAGGCCACCAGAGGGTTGGAGTCCAGCTCCATCAAAGGTTAGGGGCAAAGGTCACATTGTAAGAAGGTAGATGCTTGCATGGGATGCATGAAGGACACCTCCCAGCTCCAAACATTAAGGGGCCAAATCACACCTCCAGGAGTGACCAACAACTTAGCTGCAACTCCCCAGCCAGGAAGGGCCAAGCTAAAATGCCGAGCCTTCCTCCCCAGCCCAGAAATGGGAAACTCACTTGCAACCTGAGCCTCGCAAAGCAAGATCCGCAGCGCTGACTGTGCGAGGGAAGTAGGCCACCCAAATGACAGAGCGTTGGGGGACGGGCAATCTGTGATTGGTGCCTGCAACAGAATCTTCCAGGCTGAGCCTCCCAGGACACACACATCTCTGTCCCTGTCTCTAGGCCATTAACAAGCAGAGATTTCCCTAGACTGGTCTTCACCAGGCTAATTGGGCAGGAGGAAAGCCGAAGAAAGTTACTCTTCCTGGGACCTTGTCAAAGCCAAAGTGGGCCATCTGTCTTCTCTGGATTCTGAGACCTCAGGACCGGGGGAGGGGAGGGGTCTGCAGACAGCAGCAGAGTGAGGAGAGACCCTGAGGGCCATTCCAGTCCAAGCCTCCATCAGATGCTCGGATCCTGGAATTCTCCGCAGCAAGACCATCCCACCACTGAATACACAGAGGCAGTGACTGGACTCAGTCGTGATTGCAATTAGGAAACTTCCTTGCATTGTGTAGAAATCTGCCGCCCTATTTTCCCCCACCAGTATTTATTGATCATCGGCTGTGACCTCAGCAGACACGGACCCTGCCCAATGAGTCTAGAATTTGAAGAGGGGGACGCTGCACCCCCGAAGCCCAGTTGCCTACAACCCACACCCCACCCCCTCACCCCATCAGCTACTCCCATTGTAGCATGGTTGGGGAGAAGGTGGGAAACTTTGGCAACAAACCCCAAGTGTTTCATTTTGAGAGTTTTGAGAACCGGGGCCCCCCAGGCCACAGGGAGCTCAGCCAGCTCCCCTGGGTCCGTCAAGGGGAGACCTGAAGTGGGCAGAGCACCCTCCCCCACCACCGAGGGCCTGAACAAACACCGGCTGACCACGGAAGCCAGCATAGAGGCAGCCGGGTGGTTGACAAATAATGCTTAGAACCACATGGACAAAGAGGAAATTCTCACGAACCTCCAGCCCCATCTTTTCCTGCACTTAATTCCTGGATTTTCTGGGTGCTCCGTGGCTGTCTCATCTTTGGTTTATTTTGTTTTGTTGAGGTGGTGTATTAGTCAGGGTTCTCTCGGGAAACAGAATCAGCAGGAGATATCTGTGAATAATATGGAACTCTAAAAGAGTCTCTCACGCGACCGTGGGGACGCACAAGTCCAGGTTCCTCAGGCAAGGGGCTCCGATGAAAGCCCGATGAAAGGTCGTTAATGAGTCTCTGGGAGAAGTTGCCTGTCCAACGACGAGCTGGGAAATTCTCTCTGAATGTTGAAATCACTTCCACTTTTAAGGCATTCAGCTGATTGGATAAAAGCACCACCCATTGCTGATGCCATCTCCCTGATTGAGGCAGATGTAATCAGCCATGCACGTGGTAAACTCACTGGTGATTGAAGTCCATAAATGCTCTTGTATTACAATTAGGCCAGTGCTTGCTGGAACAAACACCTGGACACAACTACTTGGCCGAGTTGACACATTAGCCTAACCATCACAGGTGGGGACAGAATAAGAATCAGAACGTCGGCTATTGACTGCCATGTTCTTGCAGATGACCAACTGGTGGGTCAAACCACAGAGCCCCTGGAGTGTGCCGGAAGGAGTGGGTCACGGGTGTGAGGTCGGAATGGGGGCCTGGGCAGCGTTCTCCCTGTCCCACCCCCTTCAGAAGGGCAGTTCTGAGGTCATCTAGTCTATATATGGGCTTTTGTTTAAAGAAAGAGTCCCACGAGTCTTTAAAAAAAATGTTTGGATATCCCTCAGTTTTCAAAAAGGAAAATAAAGCCAAGGCCAGAAAAGAGAAGTGACCTGGCAAAGGCCACAGGATAGCTTGGTGGCAGTCTCCCGACTGTCCACCTGAAGTTCTCTTCATTTGTTTCAGCAAAGCTTTAGGACCACTTTAGGGTAAAAAGGTGCTATACGGGAATACTTGAGGTGAAAGCTGAGAGGGGGGCAGAAACCCAAAGGCAGTTCCTCCTTAACTGGGAAACGTGGGTGGACGGAAGCCTCACACAGCTCGGGGCTTGGTTAGGGCACCTGGAGCCGGGCAGGCTCCTGGGCGAGGCTGTTCCCAGGACACACGGATGCCACGTCATCCGAGCCCAGGTTCAGAGCCCACGACCAGGCCCTGCCAACGCTTCCTGCCCTGAGCCTGTCTGTGGACTTGAGCACAGTTTCTCCCCAGGGGAGTTACCTGGCTCAGGTATGGAAGCCTGCAAAGGCCCCAGTCCAGGAGGCCCCAGGCGGGGGCTGAGGAGGAGACGCGTCAGCATGCGGCTGAAGCTCAAATAGGTCATGGATAATTGGCTGGAAGCAGTACGCATTCTGCAGTCATCCAAGGTGGACTGGACATTGTTTTTAAACTTACTCCATTTCCTCTCTTGCCAAAAAGAAAGAAAGAAGCAAGTTTGGGGTCACGAGAACACGCCAGCTTCCCCGCACCGGCAGCACTGTCCTGCCCAGGACCTGGTGTTTTGTCTGCGATGAGCTTTGGCCACATAAATGTGAGTGAAATGAGGTGACTCACACTTAAGTCCCCTGGCTGCGCTGGGGCTACGGGCTAGCGCCTGAGAGTGGGGTCGACACGGACGGGCGGGCAACACGGCAAACCTGGTGGGCCTGGGAGCCAGCCTGTGCCCCGGCAAGGGACTTCCCAGCAGGCTGCCCCTGGCTTTAGGGGCAGGGACTTGTTTCGTGGGCGCCGAGGCTCTGAGAGCCGTCCCTGTCTGGTGAGCACAGTGGGGTCCTCATTCTGAGGAATTTGGCGAGGAGCCTCCCACCCCCGAATGGCTCACACAGCACTGGGCGAGAGGTGGCAAAACGGGCACCACTGACGAGAGCTGGCTTTTCTGTGGCCCTTTCTCGCTCCCTCCTGCAGAGGTGAGGGAAGGGAGGGGGAGGGCAGGGACTGAGAGTGGGCATCCCAGTGGCCAGCCGGGTGGCCGGGGACTGAGCCAGATGTGATTTCAAAAATGAAGAAATGTGGCATTTCTTACATCCAAACGACATGGATCAAATTCAAACTGTGACGAGTGGTTTATTAAACAAAGTCTACCGGCAGTCCACACCCAGAGGGGCTAAGGCCCACCTTCCACCAGCTCCTCTGCTGTGACTGCTCACGCCAGTGGGTGCCCCACACACAGGACAGGGCCCCCCTCCCTGCTTCTGGGCTCTGCCAAGGGGGTGGGCAGAGCCTTTCCTCCCACAAGGGAAGTCTGGGCCTGGCACAGGGCTTTGTGCTCGGAAAGCCATCAATAAGCACTTGAAAACTCCCAGATAAAGTTTAAACACGACTCTCCCCGGGTGAAGAGATGTGGCCATGGCATCTTGCCTTCCTTCCATTAATCCACCCATTCGGCAAAAGTGTCTGGGGCCACTAAGGCAGCGCTCACCCAGGCCCCTCGCTCCTCCTCCTGGGCCGGGAAGGCCACACATCCCAGCCCCCTTGCAGTTGGGGGGCACCGTGTGAGATGCATGTCACTTCCCGGCCAGAGCATTAAAGAGGGGGTTGGGGGCACCCTCCTTTGCTCTCTTCTCCTACCACGGGACTCAAGAGACCACGTGCTCCAGATGGTACCACTGCCCTGTGATGGAGCCTCACCAGCCTAGGCCCTTGAGTCACTGTGTGGAGCAGAGAGCCCGCCCCCCGTTCCCTGACGGACAGGAGGCAGAGAGCCCGCCCCC
>JAKSZT010054568.1:6369634-6403979 GCA_026826555.1 Tolypeutes matacus | reverse complement strand
GCCCGCCCCCCGTTCCCTGACGGACAGGAGGCAGAGAGCCCGCCCCCTGTTCCCTGACGGACAGGAAGCATGAGCAAGAATCAAACATGGTGTTAAAGCACTGGGATTTCGGAGTTCATTTGCTACCTAACTTAACGTAGCCTAACTACCATATAACCAACCCCATAAAACCTGTCCCAAAAGGAGGAGTTGGGGGAAGGGGATCTGAAATTAGCCAAACGTAGAAAGCCTGAATGGAGACCACGGAAAGCAAAGCTGCCGAACGCAGAGCTTGAGGGCTGCCAAGAGAGGCTTTGCCAAGGCCACGACCTTTGTAGGTCCAGCCCCCCCATCCCAACCCAGCCAGACATTGCCCCCAGCATCTGAAATGCCCTCTGCTCTCCTCTCCCCGCCTCTCGCCCGTCATCCAGCTGGGCTGCGTGGACGGTGGGGGGAGACTGGAGTGGGGAGTGGGGCAGGACCATGCACAGGCCCATTGCAGAATGAAAATGTAGGGCCCCTCGTTCAAAAGTCAATGAGTTTCAAGGCAGCAATAGTGCGATGACCACTCTGTTGTGCGACTGCGCAGGTCCTTGCCAGCGGAGTTGGAGGGCAGCCAGGTGAGGGCGGGCACCACAGTCCCCGCCCGACCAGGCCCAGGCCCTAATGCCCCCAGGAGAAGCAATAGCTCCTGCAGAAGCTCAGTGACATGAGGACTTCCTCAAGCTCTCCCAGCCAGTGGCACATCTGACCTCCCAGGCCAGGACCCCCAGCGTCCCAGGGAGGCTGGGGGAGGAGCTGCAGCCAGAAGCTCCGCCCTCTGGTGGCCCAGAAGGTCAGGGCATGCAGCTCTGATCCCAGCACCCCACTTCCAGCCACCACCGCCATCCTCAGAATGCGTGAGGATGGGTCCTTCTCGCCCACCCGAGCGGAGGAAAGAGGCAACTCGCGCGGCACCAGGCAGCCTCGGGGGCACCCCCGAGCACCCCCTGACACCAGGCCCAATGCTGGGATGGGAAGGTGAGTCCCAGGCTGGCCCAGGCACGCTTTGCAGGCAGGAGGACCCCTTCCCCACAAGCTCAGGGTCTCTCCCGTCTCGTTGGTCCAAAGGTATCAGGAGGTGGGAGAAGGGGTGTGGGCTAGCCCTGCCACCCACCTGCAGTGTGTCCCCCAGAAAGGCACCCCACCCTCAGAGCGTCAGTGTCTTCCCTTTGAAATCCAAAGGTGGGGTTATAGAATCCTAGAGGCACTGCCAGCTCTAGCATCACCCTTCTCGAGCGCTCTCAGACTCGATGGGGACGGCAGTATCGGCCTCGGGGCCACTGAATTTCAAATCCTCCCAAGAGCAGATGGACAGACAGGCGTGCCTGACTTTATTTACCCCCTTCCTGGCTTTTCGGGAACCAGCCTCCCTGTGGGATCCTGGGGGCCACCTGGCCTGGCCCCAGGTGGCCGTGGGGCGCTCTCAGTGCCGCCAGGGCTGCCCCAGGCTGGCCGTGGCCGTGCAGGCAGCCACAGCCTGCCAGCCAGCGGGCACATGCGGGATCTCTCACAAAGGCGGCGTGCCAGTCTCCCATAAAATCCCTCTCCTGCTCCCCGCCCAGCTCTAATGGAGCCCACAGGGTAATTTATGGAGCCCAAGTGGGTAAGACCTCAACCGCCACCAGGGCCATAAAGCCAAGGGTCTCCCAGTCTCCCCCGGGGCCCTGACCTGGAACGGAGGACTTCCACGGAGCACGTGCTCCTCCAGGCTGCACGCCGAGGGCTGTGTCACTTCGGGAAAGGCAGAAGCAGCCCAGGGTCAGGGCCTCAGAATAGGGACCCGGGCAGAGGCCCAGGGCCCCTGAAGCCCGTTATCACAGTCACCGCCCCCGGATGTGGAGCGCAGAGGGGCATGCGTGCCCCTCTGCAGAAGAGGAGGCTGTGGGGGGCAGGGGCTGCCCGCCCAGGGTCTCTCAGCTGGTCTGGGATGGAGCCAGGCCTCGGGCGGCCCATCCAGGCTCCCAGTCCCTCTGCATCCCAGAGCCGGAAGGGCCCACGGTGCCCCTCTCTATTCCCGAGCCCCACGCAGCCCCGATGCAATGCCCACCCTAAAGACAGGTGGGAAAGGACGGTGTCTGTGCCCCAGCTGCCCCCCGTCTCACTGAGCGTGCCCGAGGCCAGGCTGTCCTGCGCATGCAGGGGCCTGGCGCCTGGCACCACGGCCTCCGACGGGTGGGCTGCTTTGCACCAGGCTCGGCTGCATCTGCCCCGAGTGCGTGGCTCCTGCTGAGCCCTCCCCAGGCTCCCCCAGAGCAAACGCTTCCGTCCATCCACAAAGCTCCTGAGGGGCAGTCCCCAGGCCTGGACCCCCTAACTCGCGTGCTGAGCCCAGTCTGCCCACACCCTTTGAGAGCGCGCTGTGAGGGAGAACCTCAGGGAAGCTGCAGGGAGGAGGGCAGGGAGGAGGGGGGAGCTTCGGGTCCGGCCCTGGGAGATGGGCGCTGCCCCAGCCAACAGGGGCCCACCTGGGAGGACACAGCCACGATGCAGGAACAGAGCCTGAAGCCATGGCCTCATCAGGGCAGCACCCCTGGGCACGGCACGGTACAGCAGGCCCTGGGGGGGTCAGCCTGGGGACCACAGGGCCAGACCGCCTGGAGGTGCGGCCCCCACGGGCAGGACGGGGTGACAGGCTGGTGGAGGCTCACCTCCCGGCAGGAAACCTGGGCCATGCCGCCCGGGTCTGCCCCGACAGAGCTGCGTGGATCTGGGACGCGGCTTAAGCTGAACCTCCTTAAGCATCCAGAATCTTAGGAGAGAGAATTTCAGGCGAACCTGGGAGAAGAAGTTCTATGGCTTTAAATAGAGTCACGGAGAAGAGAAGGGGCATCATAAAGCTCTCCCTGCACTGGGCCAGGTTCTCCTCAGCAGCCTCCCCCCAAGCAGTCCCCTCCTTACCTGAAACCCTTCCCCAGCGGCACTGGCTCCCCTAGAAGCCAGTTGACTCCTTGGCTGAAATGTGTATATTTTTGAAAGTTTGGAGGCGGTGTTTTTCGGTCAGGCTAAGATCGTTCTGTCATTTCTGCTCCCTGGCTCAAACGCAGTCTTTTAAAGCAGTGATTTGCGACCTGCTTTCCTCTACATCTGGTAGCCCATGGCAACTTTCATGCATTCATTCAACAAATGTTATTGGGCATCTTCCAGTTGCCAGGCTCTGGAACGAAACAGTGCACGAAAGAGACAAAACTCCCTGCCTCATATTTATTGTTGCTTGTAATAATAGGGAAAATACATAGTATGTCAAATGGAGATAAGTAGGAAAAAAATTAAGAGCAGTAGAGAGGAGTTGGGTGTACTTTTACAGAGTGGACAGGGGAGGCCTCGTAGAGCAAATACCTCCAAGAGGGAGGGAGAAAGCAAGGCCTCCAGACACCTGGGAGAAGAGCCATCCAGACAGAGCGGGCAGTACGTGCAAAGGCCCTGGGGTGGCAAAGCCGCGGCACAGCTGGTGGGCTCGGGTTGGGCACGATTCAGTGGTGCTCAACTCTCAGTCAAGAGCTGGGAACAGTGCAACAAGAGGGACATTTCAGAGATGGACCTTGAATCTGCTCTAATTTTTTTGTTAAATAAGACAGGACTTTATTATTAGCAACAGTTTGCTGGCAAGGCACCTCACAGCGAAGTCAGTTCCAAGTGCCTTGCACACTGCAGCTGAGAAGGGCGAGACTAGAGACAAACGCTGCCGTGTCCATCTAAGGATGGCCTCTTGGAGACGAGAAGAGCACGCACCCATCCCTCGCCGTCCTCCTCGTCCTCTCCTGGACCCCCTCCAGCCTGTCTAAGTCAATCAATCCTTTTCTAAATCCTGATGTGCAGCTCGTCACATGAAAAGCACGCTGCATATCCGTTCACACGCAACTCAGGTTCCCGTAACCCAGACGCGTGACCTCCATTTTGGGGAAGCGGCGCAGTGAGCTCGCCGCCCCCTCCCTTTGCAATCCACGTCACCTCCAATACCAGAAACATGTATCACATATATCTTTTCCTTTTTTTTTAAAAGATGTTCCCAAGAAAATCTGTATTTAATTTATGGGCAATTTATAATGGAAATAGACCATATAAAATGTATACAAATGCGGAGAGCTGTGTATAAGTCTTGGAAGGAGACGGTTTAGCTGAGCAATAATTAATGTGAAGGGCCTCTTCCCTGCTGCCAGGTAGGTATTTGGATTGCCTGGACTTTCACTAAACTGAAACCAGAAAGGGCCCAGAGGCCAAGGACAAAACATTCCTTAAGTCTATGGAGGAAGTCAGGACACGTAGCCGATGACAAAACATTTCTCCGGGATCGCCAAAGCCTTGCTGAAGTTTGGGGGCTCACCAGCCTGTGCACCGCAATCAGTTTTCCAGAGAAAGAAAACCACTTGCCACGCCTCGAATCAACGGGAGGCCAGAGGGCTTGCAAAGCCATCAGCTGACACTCGGAACACCTGCCTGTCCCCAGCCTGGCGGCAGCAGCTCCCCAGCCCCAGGCTTGCTGCGAGTCAGAGAAGAGTTACAGAGAACCACGGAGTTGCCAAAAGCTATTTCCAGGGGACTTTGATCAACTGATGCTGTAATCTCTGAAGGGAAACATACTTCATTTAGAAGGTATTCTTTGGTGTCATTCCCAAGGAGAAGGCATACTTGTTTTTGGAATAACAGAGCTGAGTCTCGCTCCCTCCCTCTTGCTCTTGCTGGCTCGTTCTCCCCCACGCTCTCTCTCCCACCACGAGAGCTCCACTTCTGATGGCTCAGGAGCCATCTCGCTGAACCCAGGGAGTGGCCTGACAGCCAGAGGGGCAGGTTTTCAGCAACCCCAATGGGGAGCCAAGATCCTGGATGGTGGCGAAACCATAGCCTGAGGACCCAAGCCTGGGAGCCTACCTTCCCCCACTGCTCTCCCCCAGCCCCTGCCCACTCAGGACTCCCGCCCTGACCCCGTTCAGGGTGAGACCCTGAGGTGGCAGAGGTGGGCTGCCCTAAGAAATCATGTGGGTCCCTAAAATTTCCTGAATGCCATAGCAAAGGGCGGTACATTTAAATAAGTTTTTCCTGGCGTATTCTGACATGGCTTGGATCAATTACCTCATTTTTCAACAATGAAAAGATTAAACAGTTGTTAAGAGTTATAAAATGATTTAATATGCTATTAAGCGAAGATGTAAACTATCAGAGTTTGAGTTTCCAAGAGAGACTTAAATATCGGTTATGTTTGCGTCCAGTTCGTATGCACATCTGCCCCTGCCCCCTCCCAGAAGTCCACGGGGGCACCCCACCGCAGCCCTGGGGCCCTAAGCCCGCTTTGAAAATCCAGTTTCTCTACGATGGTTTCCTGCGAACTTGTCGTGGCCAGGAAGACCAGGTTCCGATTGTTTCCAACCATTTTCTTTTTCTTGAAGTGGAGCACAAAATCAAATTTTAGAGAAATGCCAGGGATATGTATTCGTGCTGAATGATGGGAAAGGACCGTTAAGTACCTTATTTGAAACCAGAGTAGAGCTTTAACTTCTGAACTCTCACTGGTTTCCACTTGCTCAGTGCTGGCAACACTTCAAAGGGCAATTTTTATTTTTTCAAATTACCTTTTAAGGCAAATGAGGGGGGACAAAAGCGGTTTCTTTTCTCCGTCTGTCTCCTCTCCTAGTCCTAACTTCTTTTAAAACATTAACTTTTTAAAATATCACTTTACTCCCCGAAAAGTTCAGCCTGGAAACACGCAGCCCCCGACAGTGGCATCTTCTTGACCGGCATATACCCGGTTTGCATCATCGATCAAACCGAGGAAACCACGCAGCCTGTGTCAGCTCAGCTCTGGACCCCGGGCAGGTCTGACCACGCAGCCTCCTCACGCCGATGTGCAATGACCCATCTCATCATTTCCTACCGCAAGAGGGAAGCTAAAGCGGGCCCTGCTCTGGGTCAGTCTCCGTGGAGCACAGGTGTGCCCCCACCTCCCTACTGCTCTCTCCCTGCTCCCTCCAAGAGGAAATAAAAAGGGACAGCGTCAGGAAGGCGGGCTGGGCAACACGGCTGAGCGGCCACACGGGGCTCCCTGCCCCACCCCTACCCCCACCAGGCCTCCTTCTTCCTTTGCGCCCCAGTAAAGAAGGGGGTTTGGGGGTGGGCGGCGGTGCTACCCTGCTCCTGACAGGCGTCAGCTGAAAGGACATTGGGGGAAATGTTTCGCAGAGCAATTGTCACCCGACTCCAAGCTACTGCTGAGCGATGTCCAGGGAATCTAAAGGGCCATATATACCGTCGCAAGATTTGTCTGCAATTATACAAAACGCACGTTCCGTGCTTTTCAAGGAGAAGCCAGGCTCCCCAAATTAGCAGGAAACCAGGGCGGCCCAGACATGGACTGATGTCCCGTCGGAAACAACACTGGGCTTCTCATGCTACTTGATCGCTCCGTGGATTTAACCTCTTCCGAGGGCCACGCGCGTCCTCCCTGGCTCGGCACCGCAGGCCTGCTGCTCGCAACAGGCTGGGTGTCAGAGGGCTGCTCCCAGGCACTCCCCAGACACGGGGCACGTTTCCTGTGAGGATGCCCCTTCCTCCTCCTCAAAGACGAAAACCATGCCCACGCGCCAGGCGAAGGCTGAGCTGCAGGCAGGCCGCAGAGGGACAGAGGGGCAATGACAGCCACGTCCCTGAGTCTCCAAGGGTGAGGCAGGTTCGGGCCATGGGAGCAGCCGGCCGGGGCTTCTCTGCTTCCCCAGCTCCCCAGCAGGTCCCGCACCAGCTCTGCCACAGACGAGGGGCCTCCGGGGTCAGTTCCTTCCCAAGTGTTTCGTTTTCCACGGTGCCCCTGAAAAGCCTGGGACTAGCAGGGAGAGCGTGAGCCCTTTCCTTGTCTGCCCCGGCACGTGGCGCTCGCTCGGGCTCACGCTCCAGAGGACGGCCGTGCCCCTGGCGTGCTGGGCCGTGGCGCAGGAGGAGCAGAGGCGCGTCCGTCTGTGGCAGCAGTGGCCTGCCACAGGCCAGGCGGGCGCTGCCGCGGGGAGGCCTCGTCCCAGCCTCTGAAGAGTTGAGCCCCTGGGCCGCTGTGTAGACACTTGACCAAAGGCAAGGCGTGGTGGGGATGGGGGGGTACCTGGAAGCACCGACAGAAAGCACCTTCCGGAAGGAGAGGGCCCGTCCCCCCGAAAGCTGAGAGGTGGAGCGAAGCCTCCATGGAGGAATGCAGACCCTAGAGCGTCCAAGATTCTGTTAAGTGAGAACAAAAACTGATCTAAATTACGCTTTTTAATGCTCCAGACAGCTTCTGCTATTTAAAAATCTCGTTTGGGATCTAAAGGGGGGGGGGGGTGGGGGGTGGGGGATCCCAGGAGAGCAGGAGGTGGACGGGCAGCGTCTGGGGTGGGGAAGGGCCCCGGCCAGGTGTCCCGGCCCCTCCCAGGCCCACCCGGGCTGGGTCCACCAGGCTGCAGGAGGGCGCCTTGCACCCCTCAGGCTGCGCAGACCAGGGTTTCCTGAGAAGCGGTTTTCGGAGCGCCCGTAAGTGACTGTTTTCCTCGGAATAAAGGGCATCACGCAAAGCTGGCCGCTCTAGCGAAGGAATGAAGCCACTCAAACAGCATTGTCCATTTTGGAGCAGCCTGTGAAGAGAGGGGATAAAGCGGAGGGTCTGCCCATCGGCAAGCGTATACAGACGGCCCTGGGGGCTCGCCTCGGCAGCGTGGATACCAAAACTGGAACGATACAGAGAAGACGAGCGAGGCCCCTGCGCAAGGATGACACGCAAAACGAAACAAGACAAAACAAAACGAAAACGGCCCTGGGCATCTGGAGGGTCTTTCTTCAGAAGCCACAGCGGAGCTCGCCCCCTGCCCGGGCCCCCTGTACACAGAGGGGCTTCCTGACCCTCTGCGGGAAGGGCAGGGCTGGACAGAAGGGACACTCAGAGCAGCCCCACAACCCACAGGGCCGCTTAAAGATGCTCCACCCTCAGCTCCACGCAACGTTTTTTTTTTTAAGATTTATTATTTTTATTTATTTATCCACCCCCCCCATTGTTTGCATTTACTATATCTATTCGTTGTGTGCTTGTCTTCTTTTTGGAGGCACCAGAACTGAACCCAGGACCCCCCATGTGGGAGGGAGGCATCTAATCACTTGAGCCACCTCCACTCCCTGCTTTGTTGTGTCTTCCATTGTGCTTTCCTCCTTGTGTCTCCTCGTTGCGCCATCTTTTTACGTCAGCTCGCCGTGCCAGCCCGTCGCGTCAGCTCGCTGTCTTGCTCGTCTTCTTTCGGAGGCGCCGGGAACCTCCTTAGAGGCACTCATCCTGGAACCTTGTGACCCCCAAGGCAGGAGTTAGCGTGCCCGCGTTACAGATGAGGGGCCTAGGGGACTGGCGGGGATTGGCCATTTCTGCTTAACTCCATGCCTGTGTGCTTTCTCACGCTGCACGCACGCACCCGCAGGTGCACACGCAGCCCCCATGCACGCGGCTCCCTCTGACTGACAGGCTCTGCACGCCCTGGCGGCCGGTCACCCCTCACCACCACCCCTCAGGGGTTCCTGGGGGAAAGTGTAAGGCAGGATTCGGAACACACGACAGTCACCACGCTCGGCCGTCTTATCTCCCTTGTAACCCCAATCCTATGACTGTTAATCACTCCCGCAACCATTCTCGTCATATGTGAACTATGTATGAACAATTCTGGGTTGTGATGTGTTTCCTACAACTAAGAGGAGTTCAGCCATAATACCGACATTTTATTTCTGAAACTTAAAACCTGGGAACAGTGAAAATAAAGCCCATCCGTGTGTGAACTGCATTTTTGTACCTACTTCAATTGCCAGCGCTTGTGGCGAAACAGCAATGAGCTGTCTGCTAGCAGCATCCCGAGTCAGGCGGGTCAGACTTCCTCGGTTTCCCACTCCATACCAGGAAACCAGGCTCTCCAGAGAACACCTGAGTGACCTGATACTTCTCCAGGAAGCGACGTGGTGGATGAGCTCCCTGCTCCTGGGACCACACGCCCACCTTCCCTGCCCAGGCGGGAGGGGGCGAGTGATGGGGAGACCCGGGCCTGAGCTGCCAGGGCCGCAGCCTGCACCCCCCATTCTCGGGGGCCAGGTTTGCAGCGTGTGGTGAACCGGCCCAGGCCAGGCTGCGCGGCGAGCTGGCATATGCATCTGTGCACCCCCAAACCGTGAATTCCTGAAGCCTGGGATGGGATTCCCAGCACCCAGAGGCCAGGGGCCGGCGGGGGAGGGAGCCCTTCGGAGGGAGGCGAAGAAGGAAGGGTTCCTGGTGCGGCTGGGAGGGCTGAGAGAAACTGAGGCCAGCTTGGCGCCACCGGGGCCTTTGGACGTGTTGGTAGGATTTCAGCAGGGGGGCACCAGCAACAAGGCGGGGAGGCAGGTGGAGAGGCCGGAGGGAGCAAACCAAGGGTGGGGGCTGCACAGCGGGAAGAGACGGAAGGTCAGGCGGGGGGAGGCCTGGAGAAGAGAAGGGTTGTTGAGAGGTGGGGGCTCTGCAGCTAGCAACGAAGAGACCCGGGTTGTGACATTTCACAGTAACTGCTCAGCGAGGCTGGGAGCTGGGAGGGGGCTCTGGCAGGGTCCGGAGGGGCAGCTTGAGGCCCGTGCCCACCCCCCCAACTCCTCCTTCTTCCTTCCGCAGGGCTTCCTGCACCAACACAGCCTCCCAGCGCCTGCCTCCGGGACAAAACCTTTCCATCCTTCAAGGCTCTGCTCAGACTCTGCCTCCTTCAGGGGGTGTTTCCCGAGCTCCCCTGCAGACAGTAACAACCAGCACCCCCGCCCCAGCTCCATTTGCTCCGGCTCTCAGCCTGCCCTGCCCAAGGAGCCGGCCGCCCGGGGCCACCACACGGCTAGCATGTGCATTCTCCCGGGTGGACCACAGGCTCTTCTGGAAGAAGGGCTGCTCCCTACACTAGACCCCTCCCCCAGTGTGGCTTAGCTCCGGGCCAGGCACACAAGCACCACAAGGTCCTGAGGGAGACTGGCAGGGGTGCAGCGCAGGCCCTCTACCCACCTGCACCCCACCCGTTCCCCACCACCCCGGTGCCCGGCCTGCCCTGGGGCCCGAGCCTCTGGCCCCTTCTGAGAGGCTCCTGGAGAAAGACCCTTCTACACCCTGTTGGGGAGACAGCCTCACCTTCCGTGCCTGCTCCCAGAACCCCTCCGGTCCCCCGCCCTGCAGCTGAGGACCAGGGGTCACTGCTTGTTGGTGCCAGGCGGCGTGGCCTGCCGGGCGCCGGGGCCTCCGGGGGCATTGGCGCGTCCAGCCAGCCCCACTCTCCGGAGGCCAGCGGACCTGGCTGCCGGCCCGTCCATCCCCAGGACAGCCCGTCTCAACAGCAAGATGGCGAGCAACCCTACCCCAGCGAGTAGGCCCACTTTTAGGAGGCCAGAGGGGAGCTCTGGGGCAATGGAGAGCAGGGGGCTGGGGCAGGGCTGGGCAGAGGCCCTGGCTTCAGTCCTGCTTGCGCCTCTCCTGGCTGGGATGAAGGGTGAGCCTGCACAGAAGGAAGAAGACAGGACTAGCCCTGGGCCTCCAGGCATCAGGACCCTGAGCCGGGTCATAAGGAAAACTCACTGGCCCGTTTAAGGGCTTACTTAGACAGATGTTCCACAAGAGGGTCCTCTTCAGGAATCAGCAAACTCCCCTGACAAGCTCAGCTAGGCCTTCCTCCAGAGTCACGCTATCTAGGTGTTAGTCACTCACTCTGTAGTATAAATAAGCTTAACCAGATTGCTTTCCTCCTGGCTTCTGGAATTCAATCTCCTGGAAGAGGAGGTGGGAAGGGTGGCTCATTTTGGAGCAAGAGGCAAAATTTGGGGCTGCAGAGAATGGCAGGGTGTGGTGGGGTGAAAGAGGAGTTGATCAGCCAGAGGTCGAATAAGGAGACAAGGAAAAGAGCTGTCAGAGCAGAGTCAGGCAGGAGGGAGCCAGCAGGGACTGAAACTCAGCCTCGGGGGCTTGGGTACCTTCCCTGGGACTGGGCTGAAGCAGGAGAGAGCTCTGTCCTGGCCAGCTGGGTGACCAGCTGAGCCGAGCCTCAGTTTACTCACCAGGACGGGGACAGTGGGCAATGGTGAGGCCAGGCTTGCCTGCTAGCTGGCACCAGGAGGGCAGCCTGTCCAAATATCTCAATTACCAACACTCAAACCCAGCGGGCAGCTGGGGGCTTCGGGGTGCAAATGTACCAGCCTGACACCAAGGGCCCCAATGACTTCTAACCTGGGGAAGCCTCCAAGACCCCGGCTTAGGGCCCCACAGAGAATCATTCTATTTACCAGTCCTGATAAAGCCCCGCTCCGGCCAACCTGGGCCCCCCACCTTCAGAATGGCGCAGGACAAGGGGGACCCCCTCCCCAGCACATAGCACAGCCTGGCACGCAGTAGGCCATCAAGGAGCCACCGCCTTGGAAAGGGACAGGGACGTCCTACTTGTGGAGCGAGGGCGACACCCAGTGGCCCTCAGAAAATAGCACCCCCAGGACTCGGAAGGAGGGACCCCATGACCTGGCCAGGCTCGAGGCCCGCTCCTTTGGCCTCTCAACCTCGAGGGCCCAGGAGGCACTGGGAGCCACCCCCGTGCTTGGCCGGCTGCCTGAGTATGATTGAAGAACAAAACCAGGCGGGGGTGCAGGCAGTGGAGCCCCCGCAGGCCGTGAGGTCCTGCTAACCCTTTAACGGGGTCCTCGGGGGCTCCCCATATTGGGCAATAGGGTGGTCAGGGCCAACCAGGGCTCCCCAGAATCCCTGGGGGGGGGCACCTGCGGCTCAGATGCCCCTTCAAGACAGGACGTGGACAGAGCTGGCTCATGCGCTGCCCCTGCCGTTGCCCGAGCCCTTGGATTCACGTCACTCCGAGCCTGCTCCCCTGCTAGTAGGTTCCTAAAAGAGCTCCCGGGGACGCAGCGGACGTACGGCACCCTCTGCACCTTTCCCATACAGCCGCACCACCGTGGACGCTTCTTTCTTTCAGCTCCATCTTCACATCAGCTCCACAAAAAGCGCCTACGACAGAGCTAGGCCGGCCACGCTGCATGGAGGGCACAGAAGGCCCTGCTCATGCCACCCCCAAGCTGCCTGTGGCCCGTACGGACCACCTCAGGTCACGTCCACAGGTGGAAGCCCCTCTCCGGCCACTGCTCTCGCCCCAGCCCCTCCCACTGCCTGCAGGAGGCTGGAAAGCCCAGAGAAGGGCAGGGCAGGCTGGCTCCACTCTCCTCTCACGTGGCTGACAGAAGCCACATCTGGAGCCCCGGGACAGAGGACAGAGGATGGGCTGGGGGCAGCCACAGCCCGCCTCAGAGGCCCTCGGCGGAGAAAAGGAGCAGGGGCTCCAGGAGGTCAAGCGATGCAGCTGCATCTAGGAAACCAGCAGGCCTAGGCCAGGGTCTGTTTCCTTCGGCAGCGGACGCCAAGTGAACCTTAGCTCTGAGTCCTCGGAGGCCGCTGCTGAGCCTCCCGCACTGTGGGGCTGGGCGCTGTGGCTGTGCCCCCCTCTGTGGCCGGAGACCCTTCCCCCAAACGTCCTCACTCTCAGCCCACCAGCCTCAGCGGGACCACGGCTCAGTTCCTTTAGCTCAGAGGCCCAGAGGGTTTAGGGGCTTTGCCCAGAGCCAGAGCGAGGACGTAGCAGAAGCAGCAGGAATTAGCTGTAATCGTGTCTTTGAACCAATGAATCTTTTTTAAAAATTATCATTTTGGTACATACTCAGTATAAAAATACATTCTTTTATTTGTACCAAGTCCTCAAATAAGGTGTATTTTGCACTTACAGCATGATGCAATTTGGACATTAAACTTTCATCAGAAATACTTGATCAGTAGTTAGATTTCATCAGCTTTGCCTTAAAAAAAGTAGATTCGCATGCTTTACATATGAATTTGTTGTCCAAACATACTTGAAAATTTTCCAGTAACTGAATACAGTATTTTTTTATTTAAATTAATTCAAATAAAATTAAAAACTCAGTTCCTCGGTAGACCCAGCTGCTTTCGAAATGCTCAAAAGCCACGTGTGGCTCCTGCCTACCAAAGTAGACGCTGCAGCCCTCGTCCTTGGCATAATCTAGATGAGCCCCAGCCAGACACACTGCCCCTAGAAAGGCACGTCTCATCCTTGTGCCCTGGCCTAGAACTCAGTGGCTCTGGGATTCGTGGATTGTACCACTGGCTGTGGGTCCCACATCCCTCCGGGGAATTCACGGGTGTGGGCAGGAGGTCAACACGCCAAGAGCAGTGCCCGTGGAGTAGGAAGGAAAACCTGCTGCAGCTCCCGAGCGAGGAACCACTACCCCCCACGGGGCAACAGCGGGGAAAAGCCATTGTGTCCATCTCAAAGGCTCCAGGGGCCTCGGACGCCACCAAGCAGCCCTGACACTATGCCGTTCAGACCACTGGGAGGCCACCGGGGCCCAAACAGCCAAGCAACCTGCCCAAGACCACAAACTCAAGAGAGGCAGAGCCAGAGCTGCAGCTCACTAGTGCGTGAGCTGACGACATCAGCTCCACTTCCCACAACCTCAGCCGAGTCCTATACCACTAGGGGGGCCTGGGGAAACTCCCCACCAGCCTCCCAGAATGGGAGGCACGGACCCTGGGTCTGAATCTTGGCTCCAGACTCAATCCGTAACCCTCAGGAAGCCCTGGCTCTTCTCACCTGGAAAACGAGGGCATCGGTTTCCTAGGGCTGCGGCGACACGTTTCTGTTGGTGGAAACAACAGAAATTTACTCTGTCCCAGTCCTGGAGGCCAGAAGCCAGAAATAAAAGTGTCGGCAGGGCTCCACACCCCCCACTTCCCCTAAGCTCTAGGTCAGGGTCCTCCCTGGCCTCTGCCGGCTCCTGGTGGCTGCTAAGTGCCGCCTCTGCCTTCTCTTCTCGAGTCTGCTCTTTCTCTTATAAGGACACTATTACTGGATTTGGAGTTACCCAGATACCCAGAATGGTCCCGTTCCCCAATCCTTAATTTAGTTCATCTGCAAAGACCCTTTTTCCCTGTCACATTGCCAGGTTCCAGGGTTAGGATGACCCAATCCACTACAAGGGGTTTGGACCAAATGAACTCATTCTTATCAGTGCAAAAGTCTCTGCCGCAAAAATGATACAGGCCAACGATCTCTGCCGCGTAAAGAAATGAGGTAGGAGAAGCATCAGTGATTAAGAGGCGAGTGGACAATTCGTACAGAAGATGCCCCGCTTAGGAAGCAAGCAGAACTGGGCGTTCTCCCTTCCTGGTGCCAGAGAAATGCAAACTAAAATGAGGCTGGGGTTTGGGCAGCCTAAGGAAACGCAAACCTAACTGCTGGCAAGGATTACGGTGAAATTGGCATTTATACGTGGAGCGGCCATTTATTCCCTAGGGACTGGCTCACAGTAGACCCTGAACTGAGAGTTAATGTAAATTGACAAAGCCCTTTGCAGGGAAATGTGGCAACGCATTCCAAGATCCTTGAAAATAAAGGTATTTGGCTGAAAATTTCCACTCGGTGGAATTTACCCTAAGGAAATCGTCCTCACGAGCAAACCTTGTCTCAGCGTTATTTATAACATCCAAAACCTGCAAACAATCTGTGCTCAAGAGGATGGGAACAATTTGCATGGACATTCTGTGCCACTAAAATGATGTTAAAACCAGGAAAACAAGCAGGTAAGGAGGCTAAGGGGTAAAAATCAGGAGCGCTGGGGAGGAGGACGGAGGAGGCTTCGGGGATGCTAGCAAAGTTTAGTTCTTGGTGGTCAAGAGCGTGGTGTGCTTGCTTTTTAATCACTGCTTAAATGCGTTTGTCTCATGCACTGTTTCACATTGAAATCA
Source organism: Tolypeutes matacus (assembly GCA_026826555.1). Classification (NCBI taxonomy): domain Eukaryota; kingdom Metazoa; phylum Chordata; class Mammalia; order Cingulata; family Chlamyphoridae; genus Tolypeutes; species Tolypeutes matacus. The sequence continues at coordinate 6,389,167 of JAKSZT010054568.1, read as the reverse complement.
GTTTATGGAAGACGGATGGGTAGGTAGACGGATGAGGTTGACTCTTCTCAAAGGCAGATCCAAGCACCATCAGGAGACTCACGCTGCCTGGGAAAGTGAACTCGGGGTTAAGGGCAGAGCCTCGACGGGCAACCCAAGATGTTCTGGCAAGATGAGTTACGGCACCTGCTTCACCCCCGTGTGTCTGTGAAGCCCACGGCCGCTCATCCACCACCACCCTGAGAGAGGGTGACAGGAAGGGAGACATGGGGGGCTTAGTCCCCCAGGTGGAAATGGTTGGTGGCTCCCCAGACACGCCTTGGCGAGGCCTGGCGCAGAGGTCCGGGGCCACCTGCGAGCAGCTCCCCTGCCCTGGGGCCACGATCAGTGACCCCCAGGGACCCCAGGCAGAGGGAGCCGGAGGACGCGCCTGGGCCTTGCCCCCCAGCACATCGCCTCCCGCCCTGCACCCGCACCCAGCTGCCCTCAGCTCCCCACCTGCTCGGGGATCCACGGGCTTTAAAAGCCCCTGCCCTGCCCTCTCTGCTCACTTTGTTGGCAGAGGCCCGGCGGTGGCAGGCGTCGTGCCCTCCGCCCCCTCCGCCCTCCCTCCTCCCAGCCCGCCCCAGCCCGCCCTCTGCCACAGGCTCTCCTTGCTGCTCCTGCCCTCCTCTCCCTGGCCCTGGCCGGGGGGCGCCCAGGCAACTCCCTGGCTCCCCCAGGTCAGTGAAGGATCAAGGGGAAGTGCCCATGGCGGCAGCCCCAGCTCCTTCCACCTGCCTGGGGCTTCCATAGCAGTGGCAGGGAGGGGCCCCCACCTCTCGTAACAGACCCCCTGACCAGGTCTCCCCAGGCTCCGTGGAAAGCAGCTGCCTCTCCAGAATCTTCTGGATGAGAATGTCCTGGAACTTTCTGGGGACAAGACCTCCTGCCTGAAACGTGTTGGTGAGAGGTGGAGAGATTTTGTGGGGTCTGTGTCCCCAGACCACCCCTGCCAGCTCTCTGTAACTGAGGGTCCTCTCGCCACAGGCTGCCTCCAGATGGGCAGTGTCTACCCTTCCGTCCATCTGCTCGGACCTTTGTCCCTGCAATGAGGCCCTGGTCCGCTCCCTGGGATCCGCCTCAAGCGTTGCCTTAAGCTATTCTGGTGCCCGGGACTCTGTGGCTGGAAGGGGACCTCACTCCTCCCATTTCAGACCCCTCTGGGGGGCTCCCAACCCCTGGATGCCCCACTGGCCTCCCACGGTGGCTACCTGCTGTCTGAAGACCCCTGGGTAAACCCTGTGTTCCAGGCCTCTGTGCTGGGCTGTCACGTCATCGGCCAGGTAAGGGGCTCCAGGTGGGAAGCGGAGGAGAAGACGAGCCACAACATGGCCAGCAGACCCCATGGCTGCAAGACCTCGCTGAGACCTTGAGTTTAACCTTGAGGTCCCAGTTTCTCTTCCCAGGACCTCCCCTTGGCTCTAGATATTCCAAATAGACCTCACCGTTGGCCCCCACCACTGGTGGGATAACCAGTAACCACTGGGACCCCTCCCCTTATCATTAGGAAGGGGGAGGAATAATTAACAGTTTAAAAGGTAACCACAGGAGGCAGAGCTGCTCTCTGCCTCCAGGAGCCCATTCCAGATCTTGCTGTGTATTTCCATCTTTCTTTCCCATTTCTCAGCAAGCTCTGTTCTTTCCCCCATTTCCCAATAAATTCTTTTTACTGGCCTAACTAAACTAGCATGTTTAGCTTAAATTCATAATGAATTTAAGAAAATTCATTTATGCAACATAGCCAAGAACCTAGAGGAATCCAACACTTTCCCGTCTTCACCACCCCCCTGGCCTCCCGCTATGGCTACGTGCTGTCTGAAGACACCTGGGGAAACCCTTCAGGCCTCTGTGCTGGGCTGCCACGTCATCAGCCAGGTGAGGGGGCTCCAGGTGCTCCTTCACCTGCCCAAGAAGCAGGAGCCCAACTCCTACAACAGCCAAGAAAAATACCATATGACAATACTGGGGCTGGGGTGGGGGCCCAAGGAAGAAGCCCTAGGCCCTGCCCGCGGAACGGAGGGTTCTCTCTTCACCATATTCTGCTTCAACTTGGTACAAACTATTTTCACCAAGGCAGAGACCTCTCAGGTCCTAAAAGCAGGGGCCACAGTTTCATGTTTGTCTTGCCAGGGCTCTCCCGCCTGCAGTGGCGAGTTAACTATTTCCACTCCATGCCGGTGGCTTGACATTTCATGGAAACAACTGTCACCTGGACAATCCCAAGCATTCCGCCTTCACCGATCCTTCATTTGAACAACTTAAAGTCAGAAAACGTCTCTCTGGGCATTGGTGGTAGAAGAGTATTAGACCCTGCCTCCCATGGCTACCGACTCAAGTCTAACACAACCCACGTTGGAGTGGCCGTCCCCACTGGAGCACCGGGGGGCCTTGCTGCCAACAGACCTGGCGCAGGATGCCTGCTCCTAACTTTCAATCAAAGAGTCAAAACTATACAAACCCAGGTCAAAAGCCTCTGGACATTCCTTCTGGAATCTTAAGGAAAACAGGACTTGCTTGAACCGAGTCTTCTAATTCCATCAGCACAATACTGGTGTCAGGGCACCTGGTTTGGGAAGAGGTAGAGACAGAAGAGTAACGTAACTGCCCACAGATCTCCAAGGTGGCAGGATGGGCCGCTTACCCAGCACTGGCCTTATCCGTGCCTCTGTGGCAGCCAGGGAGAGACTGGGCTTCGATTCTGAAGGGTGAGGCGAGTTGTGTCCAGTTGTGCAAACACATACAGCACATCCTAGACTGTCAGAGGGCTCCCAGCCCTCAGTTCAGTCAACGTACACCTGAAATCCGCTCATATCAGAACGTAGTCCACGAAGATCAGGTCTAACCAGACTTACCACGTCACGACATTGGCACCCGTAGGTCAACAGTATCTGGTCCTACTCATACAACGCTTACTTATTCTCAGACAGCTCCTCCATCTTCAGGTTTCAGGATAATTTGATGCCAACCACTCTCTAAAGAGTGCCCCCCGGCATGAGCTGGATGTGATCTTGTGGGAAGCTGTGCCCCCTCCCCCAGCGGGAGAGCCTGCCAAGGTGCCCTAGGGAGGCCCGTCGGGAGGTGATCGTCCTAGGCTGGCTGCCTTTTCCCTCTCCTAGAGTGACGGCCTCCTTGGCGTCTGCAGGGCAACCTACCACATCCACTTGTTCTTGGAGCACATGTGGTCGGGCGCTGGTGGCGTGTCACTAAGCTCGTGGTGATCAAGCCGGCGAGAACACTCTTCCTGCCACGGAGGCTCATTATCGCCAGTGGTAAGTCGTGGCTCTACCACTTCGGCTGGAGCTGTGCAGGCTTGGGATGACCCCTCGGCACACGCTGTGGCCCCTGGGAGGCCCAGGTGGGGTGTTTCAGGTGCACGTAAACACTCGTGGTGGGGGAGGGTGGCTCGGCACGAGGACCCGGGGTTTAGCACATGTGGTCTGGACCAGCTTTTACCTGCAGGCCTCAATATCCCCACAGGTCAGTTCTGCTTGAGCTCTAATCAGCTGCAACCAAGGGTTTTGTTCAAGTGGATTTTATAAGTTCTATCAAAAGATGGTCTTTGTGTTTAGGAATCAAGGCGTCAGAAGACCATCTTGCCATCATCCAACTAAAGGCCAAGAAAGATAACATATGGCATCCCTTAGAAATGTTCCAATTCTCGAGTGACTTGAGTGACTCTGAAGAGTCCAGAGTAACACAAGCCCTTGAACCTTTGACGTCCATGGGTTCATGGCCTAGAGAAGGGCAGACAGTGGCCAGGACATATGGGCACCTTACCTTCAGCTGCTACTTAGGGCACTATACAAAGGGACAAGGCCAGGCAATTACAAGTTCAAGTTAACCCTCACCTAGGGCAGGAAGATGGGGAGCTGACAACACTCAGCCGGAACCGCGGGGTGTCTACAGGCATTCTGAGTGGGCTTGTGCTCCCAGACCATGCCCAGTGAGCCTGCCCTTCCTCTGGCCCCTCTGTACCTTGCTCCTGAGTGACTGGCTAAAGAAGATTGTCCTCTAGTCTCCAGGAGATGACTGTATCCTTCAGGGGACAGGGAGGAAACTAGCAGTGGACATAGAGCCCCAAGCCCTCCCTGCTCCTCCCACAGGAAAGAAAAAGGGGGAGGCCAGAGGGAGTTTGTTGCCAGTAAACTGGAGCTCTCCAACTTCCCCACAGATACATACGTTCCTGAGACTAGACGCTTCGGCATCACGTTTGGAGCGCTCTTCCCTGATGACCAGCTGGTGGAGGCAACCTTTGGAACTGCCTCACACCCTCCCGGAAGTAGAACATGGGTATGAGATTCGGGAAACTCCCTTCCCAGATGAAACAAAGAGGTTTGTGCTTGAAGTGCCTTTTGATGACCCAAATGAACTTAAAGAGGTAAGTTGGCTGAAGCCCAGAAGGAACCCTTGGTTTGGACAGAGCCTCTGCTCCACATGGGACACCAGCACCTGAGCCCTGGGCCAGGACCCTTCGGTGGAGTCGTCCTAACGAGTGACTCCACCCACCTGCCGCTGAGAGCACAGCTCTTCTCCCCAGGGGTGCCTATGAGGTGAGTCCTGAGAGCAGTTAGGCCAGTGGGCCGTGGAGGGCAGGAAGAAGCTGCACGGATACCAGTCACTGTGCAGTCACTGAGCTGTCCTCTCCGACGTGGGAGTGCCCGGATTCTGAAGTGTCCGTCTAAGCAGTGTCCTGCAGGGCGTCCCGTGTCTCTAAGGCAGGCCCGTGGCAGGCTCATGAGGCGTGGCCTGCGTTCTAGTGCCTGTCTTGTCATTCAAGCTCCTGGAATAGAGCTTTCAGATCCCAGGACCCCAGGCAAGCAGGCAAGTCTTAGAGGTCCTGGCCCCACAGGCATGAGCTGCCAGACCTGCCTCCTGTGGTACAGGCTGTTGGGCCTCTGCCTCTGAGGATGAAGCTGAGCCCAGCTGAGGGCTGGGTCTCAGGATCCTTCCCTCCAGAGCAAACAGGCCCAGTCTGAGGTGGCTCTGAAGAAGGCAGATATGCCAGAGACTCTAGAAACCCCCGTGGAGTTTGTGTACCCATCTTCAGACATCGTTGTGGAGTAGGCAGACCTTGGAGCTCCCTCCACCTACGTGGCCTCCTGCTCGGTGCTTCAGTTCTCCTTGGCCTCCAGCAGAGCCTCATGTCCTACTTTCCCAGGATCTCCACACTGCCTCATTCCGTCTCTCAGCCCTGTCCTTCAGGACGACTGTGGGCTCTAATGTAAGCCACACCACCTGCTTCCATCCCGATTAAAGAAGGCCTTGGATGTCTGCCTTAATGGAATTTCTTTCTGTGCTCACTGGTCTTTCTGGGGAAGATGAACTAGATTACCCACAGCTCAAACTTGCCTTTTATCCCTTCGCTGCCTTCTCCATGAATATTATCCCCGTCTCTTCCTACATGAATTCTCAGTCTTCAAAGTCTATTTCAAAGGCTGTCTTTTCTACAAAGTCTTTCTTGTTCTTCCCTATCCCTCAATTATCTTTCCTTTGAACTCCCAGTCTTAACCATATTCTACCTTGGTGGTTTGTGCTCACTTTCCTTTCTGAACTGAGTTCCTTGAGGGCAGGGCCCATGACCTAATCATTTTGCTTCTGGTAGCATTCAGACTTTGCATTCAATGCATCAAGTATGTGTAAAAATAAGTAAGTCCAATATTTGCCCATCACCCACTCGAGGGCCAAAGGATGAAGCCTAAGTAGGAGTGCCTGAGATCATCTCTGATGAGACCTGGGGTAGGAGCCATCCTGTCACATGGAGCAGCAGACAGGCCCAGCCCAGTTTGGTCCCCCAACTCCTGGATAATGCAAGGAACAGGCTTTGGCCAAAGTATGGTTGGGGAGCAAAGGTGGTTGTGCGAACTGGTTGTGTCCCTAGTGTGTTTCCCCAGTGGCACCATGGCTGTCTCCACCATGATGGCTTCTGACCCTTCTATTGACCTGAGCAAGGCCATGCTGAAGGACCACACTTGCAAACCAAGAGAGGCTGGCAGGAGCCAAGCCTTCTTCCAGTTTAACACCACCAGCTGTGTTACCTCTGTGAGGGTAAGAAAGGCAAAGGGGCCACCTGCATCATCCAGGTCTTGGAAAAGCTTAGACGTTCATCTTTCTCAGATCCATGTTCTCAAACTCTAAAATGTTGGGTTGTTTAATTTGAAGGTGACTATGTTATGTATGAAAATGTAGTCCTCCATGAGAAGGAAACACTTTCTGTGAAGGGCTGGCACACAATCACAAGAGCTCCAGACTATGGGTAAGATGGCAGCTCTTACCATGGTCAGCTGTGCCCTGAGCTTCACTCCACTGTCATTTCTGCCCACGAGAAATTCCATCTGACTAGGAAGGGAACACTGGAGAAGCTTTTGGAAGGGCCCCAAGAGGACAGGAATGGCTTCCACAAATGCTGCAGTTTCCATGTTCTTTATATTAGCCACTTTATTTTTTTATCAAATATTCATTCATATTAGAGATATACTGGAATAATATAGAGACTCTATTTAGAAGACTAAGGTTGCTAGAAACAAATTATCACATGAGGATTATGGTCTATCAAGCATATAGCCCACCAGCCAGCAGTAACCTGTTAGCACAGAGCACAAACCCAACTTTGTCATAAGTTGAGACCTTCGTGAAGTCTCCTCACTGCCCTGGACCTTAGGTTCCCTTGTCCGTGAACCAAAGAACCTTGAGATCTTGCTTGCTCTATAGTTCCACAACCCAGAGAACCTGTTCTTCTCTCCACTCTTGCCCTATGCTAATGCTGCTCTGTTACTATTTGCTTAAAGAAACACTAACCCAAGTGGGCAGACATGAGCAGAGTCCCTGGGAGAAAGCTATTCTGGCTCAATGGTGTCACAGTCCCAGGGAAAGAGGGAGCACTTTCCTTGGGGACTTCTACTCATCACCATAAAATGGATATGTTATTATACAGTAACTCAGTTGCCATGAGATTTAAATGCTCTTATTCAGCAGGGCATAGGAGGGGCAGGCAGACACTGGAGGTCCAGGAAAGGATAGCTAAAGATAAGGGTATTCTAGGGGATGGAGGGATGAAGGAGAGATGGAAGAAAAACCTCCATGAGAACACAAAACACTTTCCTTCCTAAGATGACTCATTCACTGAGTTCTATGATGTAGAAGTGGCCATTGCAAGTCCACCATGCAATCTGGTGTTCTTTGAAGTGGAAACTGATGAGCTTTGCAAATACCACAGCAGTACTACTCCTGGACAAGTGTTGGGTGTGACTGTCACCAGAATTTGATGGCAGCCCCAGTGGGACATCATCATAAATAGGCAAGTTTCTTCAACCCAAAGCTGAGAGGGTAGAATGAAAGCCCAAATCCTACCCAGATATAATATCCCAAGGTTCTGTTGGGGGCACCTCATGGGCCCAGAGCAAGACTCCCAGAGTGGGGAGCCCAGTCTTGGGGATGGTAGGTCTTCGTGGCATTGAGTTTACCTAAGGAGCTTTCCATCCTTCCTGTGCAGTTTCTCAGTTGGAATCTGGAGACCTAGTCCAGCCCCGTGCACCCTTCCTTGTGGGTAAGAAGGGGCTGATTCTTGCCAGTTCCCAGGAAGGGCATAGGCAAGGACTGAAAGAAGATGTTTATGGATACCATGGCTTCTTCAGAGTGCCTTACATCATGTCTGTTCCCAAACTCTTCCTTGCAGCTGCAGAACAAAGAGTGCCCTGCTGGAGGTCAACTTTTCGCCTGTCTCCCAGGGTGAGAGAGTCCAGTATCCCTCCTTCATCAAGAGGCTGGTGGTGAAGCATGTGGCATTAGATCCAAAAAGGTGAGCTCTTGGAGAAACAGGGCCGAACAGGAATCTGGACTCCCAGTTATAGTTAGTCTGAGGAAACTGAACAAAGTCCCTGGGAGCCCCAGGCTTCAAGTACTTCCCGGGCTTTTTGGAGACATCTCATGCGTACTTCTTGGTGACTTGGCTTCAATGTTCAGAGATAGAGTCTTCCAAATGGTACCTGATAGCCACACTAAGGGCCATGGAAGGCAGCCTGGTGTCAATCAGACCTCTAGGTGACCTCTGAGCCAGTTATTAGCTATATGACCTGGATGAGTCATCCATCCTTCTTGAACCTCACCTTTTCCCCCTTCAAAATGGAAACATTAACCTGATCAAGGTTGTTGAGGCCTTTACAATTGTTGACAAAGCACCCGATACATGGACTTCCTGTTAGGGAAGGGAATTGTCTTGTTCCCTGTCAACACCCCCCGAATAACCATTTTGTGCCCAAATGAAGAACGAATTTCATTCTCTTCCCCCATCCCAGCTTTTCATACTTTAGCTCCTCTCCTGCTTTTCTGGTCTCCTTGGAGAAATCCTTCCCTCCTACCAGAGCCAGGATGAAGTCCCATAAGGCTGAAGCCTTAGGACAAATTATGGCTGGGAAGGAATGGCTTCCTGAAGCTCTACAACAAGAACTTCTGCTCTTACTGAACCAGAATGGTCTCTGCCTCCAGGAGCTCTAGATGATGTGGAGGGCTCTGATCATGGCCCCTTAAGGCTTCTCTCCTGTGGAAAGGCAGAGTCCTCCATGGCTCGCCCACTTCTGTTCTTAGGTCTACCTGCACTGCCTGATCTGGGTTCCCGTGGGCCTTGTGGAGGCCAGAGCTCTCCCGAGGAGAGAGGAGGTGAGAGCAAACCCCTGGCCATGCTGCAGGCCTCTGGCCCAGATGCTCTAGTAATGACATTGCCCCAACAGGCCCTCCTGTCAGCATCCCTGCACTTCTGCCCTCCACCACTGCAAACAAAACCAGCCCTCTGTGGGCTACCTCAAGGACTGACCGAGTCATGAACTGACCTTTCTGCAGAGTTCTCTGAACAGCGCACTCTGTATCACAGCTCCGTCTCAACGGGGCCCATTTTGTTTGTTCAGACCAAACTGTTGCTTGCAATGGCCTCGCACGCAGATCTGGGGGAGTTCTAAAGGCCAAAACCACCTGGCCCTCACCCAGCAAGTTTGCCTAGTGTCTGGCTACGTCAACGTCTAGGCATTTTATAAGATGTTTAACAAGTCTAGTATCCCTCTCGAAGATGGAAGCCCTAGGAAAAATCTTAGTCTTCTGCCCCAGTGGCTCTCCCACCCCAGGCCCACCTTGAACTCTGGCCAAGAAAGCGTCCCTGGCCCCCTGGTCCAGGTTTCAGTGACTAAGGTGGGTTACGTGCCCTGATGTCAGCCAGCAAGATTGTCGGCATCTGAGGGGGAGCCTTGTAGAAAGCATGTCCTGGTCACCCCTGAGGCCCTGTCTCTCTTGTCCTTAGAGACCAGCCCCAAAGCTCCTGGCCATGGTCCTGGCTGGCTTCTTCCTCGCAGTGGTAGCCACTGTGCTGGCACTTCCCAAGATGGCCTGTAAGTCATTCCGTGGATGACAACTGATTTCCAGTGTAAGAAACATCAGCACCTGTAGCCATTGGGCCATTTGATGTAATTATGAATTCCAAAAATAGAATTGGATCATGCTTATAAACTGATCTGTTAATCTGGGCATGATTAAGTTATGATTAGGGCGTTGACTGGGCCACGTCAGTAAGGCGTTGAGCCTCACCCCTTAGTGGGTGGGGGAAGAAAATATAAAAGGCATTGCAAAGAACAGAGTTGCAGCAGTTTTGATGTTGGAGTTTTTTTGTTTGTTTGTTTGTTTTTAACTTTATTTTGTACATTTAATAATTGAAAATATAAACAATTAAAAACTAAAAAGTAAACACAGAAGAATAAATATATACATTTCTCAATTAAATGTAATGGATACAATATAAAAAAATTTTTTTAATCAAACAATATATTACACAATATATTTGGTTCATAGTAACGCATTCATACAGTATTTGTCCTTTTGTGTCTGGCTTGCTTCACTCAACACAATGTCCTCCAGGTTCATCCATGTTGCCATATGCTTTATGACTTCATTTTTTCTTACAGCTGCATAATATTCCATCGTGTGAATAGACCACAGTTTGCTTATCCATTCATCTGTTGATGGACACCTGGGTTGTTTACAACCTTTGGCAATGGTGAATAACGTTGCTGTGAACATCGGTGTGCAGATGTCTGTTCGTGTCACTGCTCTCAGTTCTTCTGGGTATATACCCAGTAGTGGTATTGCAGGGTCACGTGGCAAGTCTATATTCTGATGTTGGAGTTTTGATGTTGGAGAGAAGGCCCCGGGTTAGAGATGAGCCATTTGCCTGGGAGTTCACAGCTGGCCTCGTGGAGAGAAGCAAAGCCCAGAGAGCCTCATAGTCTACAGTTGACCTTGTGGAGGAACCAGAGGAGCTAAGCCCAGAGAGAAATGCAGCCCTGGGAAGAGAGGAACCCAAGAAGCCTGAACCCTGGCAAATGTCGGCAGCTGTCTTGGTCCAACACGTGGTCATGGACTTTGGTGAGGGAAGAAACTTATGCTTTATGGCCTGGTAACTGTGGACTTCTACCCCAAATAAATACCCTTTATAAAGACCAACCCATTTCTGGTATACTGCATTAGCACCCTTTTGGCTGACTAATACAGCACCCATGCACTGTACTATCAGTGGGGGTCTCTTGCCAGTGATCTTACCCCTTGCCCAACAAGAGAGCATTCCCCAAGCTCTACAGCAGAGGCCCTCGAAGTCCACTGACTTAGAATTTGTTCTGTAAAATGAGATGAATGACTTAAGCCAAGTCTCCTAAGTACCAGCAGACCAGCAAGGAAGAAACCTAGGAACTATGTCACATCCCAGAATCATTTAGTGGAGGAGAAACTCTCCTGGGTACATCCCAGCCTTGGAGCTGCCTGGAGACTCCAAGGTCTAAAACACTTTAAACCGCTCTGGTCATCAGTCTATCACTGCTTTCTTATGAGTATGCCTGGCTTATTAGGCATATAGTTGTCTTCTACACCGTACTCAGTAAGCTCGGCCTTTCCCACTTCGCCATGAGTGTCTTCCAGTGACGCCTGTAGCCATCTCTGCCAGCCAGGGACAGGTATTTCCCAGCTGAGGGAGGTCAGCATGCAATCTGGCTTTGGAGATTTTTTTTTTTTTGAGGAGGTACCAAAATTGAACCTGGAACCTCTTATGTGAGAAGTCAGGCATTCAGCCACTGAGCTATTCCCGTTCCGCAGTTCTTTTATTTCCTTATGTTTTATTTTTGAGGAGGTACCGGGGACGCTGGGGATTTCTTTGGCACCGCTCATTGTCCCGCCACATGTGATCCAATAGCCTCAGGTGAAGGTGTTCGTTGTGGGCCCTCCTGGGCCAAGCCTTGAAGCAGGCTCTGAAGAGGGCGGTGGGGTTTCCTAGGGCCCCGTTCCCGGGCTCGCCTCTTTCCAGATCCTGTTGTCACGCCTGAGACCTCGACTCAGACCACACTCTCCTTCCTGGCCTCGGCAGGGCAATGTTCCCTACTTTGCGTGGGTGGTCCACCTTGTTAACCAGCTGAGGGTCAGCAGTTGTGAGAGCCGGAGGGCAGGGCAGGTGAGGAAAAGCCCCAGACCAGGGACTCCTGCTGGGCTGTAAAGGCTTCAGGATGCTGACTTCCCACCGGGGACCGTCAGTCGTCATCCAGGTTCCAGAAACCCCACACGGTCGTCCCGAGAGCTCAAGAGCACCGAAAAAGGGAAAGCACAGCCCAGTGCGGAGCCCTGGCTTATAGGAGACGCAGACAGGGCTCCTAAGAAGGTGGGCTTTGCATGCAGCTATTGACTGAAACTTGAACTTTAAGAAATAAAGGCTGTACGTGGGGGCTGGAATCGGATTGGCATAAGAATTGAGAGAACTGAGGGTGAGGAAGGCTCCAACAAAGAAAGCAATCCAGAGCCCCTGGGGAGGGCAGGAGGCCGTGGCTGGAGGAACAGAGGGTGTGCACGGTGTGGACGAAGCAAGGCCAGGCTCTTCCAGCTGCAGGCGGGGGCCCAGGCAGCAAGAGGGAGAAGAGACCCATGCTCACTGCCTCCCTGAGTGCACAGCCACCAGCCGGGGGGCTCCTCCTGCTCCGCCCCTTGCCTCCCTCCCCCGTGGAGTGACTCCCCGAGGAGTGGGGAAGAACTGAGCCGCGCAGTCGGCCCTGTGCTCTCTTCCCTTTCCCTTTGGGGTGTCCCTGCTTTAAGTCCATGCTTCCCTTGTTTCCTCCTTGCCCTAAGTCTTCCTTTCATGTGGCCGCACCAGCCACCTGTCCTGGGTAGGTGAGTCGTCTGAATTCTGAGTTTCTGTTGTTGAGCATCCTGCTCTAAACTGTATCTTCCCATCAGCCCTTCCCCTCCTTCCAAAAAAAGCCCCACAAAACTTCCCCTCTAGCTCTGCCTTCTGCATGACTTGTTGGGTCAAAACCCAGTGGCATTTCAGAATACAAAGGCTGGGGGTGGCGGGAGGCTGGCAGACGAGCTACGCTCTCCCAAGTGACCCCCTTCCCAAGCCTGCTCGTGCAGCTGGCTCTTGGCCTCCCAGACCCGAATTCTTTAAAGTCCCTCTGGGCTTGAGCTCATTCTTAAGGGGTGTTTGATCCTTGCTGTCTCAAGGTAGACACGGAGCAGGGTTGGCATCCCTGAGGCTCAGTCACTGTCTTCCTGTCTGTCTCCCTCCTAGTCAACTTAGTTGGTGGGGTAACAGTAGACCTCGAAGCAGGCAGCCCCCCCCCCCCATGGTGACCAGCGATCCACAGTAAAATGGAGTGTGACAGGGGCTGGCTGAGCAGAAGCTTTTTCTGAACCTTGGTCTGAACCAGGAGCCTGCTCGGATGCCAGACTCCTAGGCGCTGAGCAAAGCTGACCCACTCGGGCCTTGTCAGGGCAGCACAGGCTCCTGTCAAGAACTCCTGTCCCCTGGGGGCAGAAAGAGGAAGTACTAGGTTTGCCCTGGACTGAGTGAGCTCCAGCACACCCAGCTGAGCTGGTCTCCCTAGAGGGAGCAGAGGTGCAAGGGAAAGAAGAATCTGGAAATCGTGACTATCTTGGACTCCAACCTAATGGAACTCCTTGACTCATCCCTTTTGGTTTAATAGAAATAATGCCAACCTGAGGGGATATCACAAAGCTGAAGTGAGAACACACATAAGATGACAAGCATTTGCCTACTGGAAGGGGTTCTCTAGTCCCCACCCCTCTAGCCCCTTCTCCCCCAGCCCTACTCCTCTGTATCTTGACTGTTATGTCAAATTACCATTCTCTATCCCATACTCCTAAATCAAATTATAACCAGCATGAAGATGGATGGAAACCAGCCCTGTCTTGGGACATGGGCCCCGCGACTTAGCTATGCCTGGGGTGTTCTGACTGAGGGCTGTGATTTTGGTGACCTTACCTGTATCTCTGCCTTAGGTTTCTGGGCCTTTGCACAATGCATCACGAGGCTAGCCCCAGGGGGTCTGATCCTGGGCAGAGAACTGGGTCTTGAGATAGCTCAAAGGTTTGGTGTCAGGATTAATGGAAACAAATGTACATTGAGGTGTCTTGATAACTGGAAGTCATTTTAAACGGGAGTCAGGAGGCCTGGGGCTGGCCATAGTTCTGTCAACCAACTGCCATAACCTGTAAACCAGAACCTTCTCCCCTATCTACCTGTAAGAGGATTAGGTGGCCTCTCAAGGTCCCTCCGGCTCAAACGCTCCATGGCTGGTTAAAATAGCAAGCCCGCTAAGTGGCTGAAATGGAATTGTGTCCAGAGCTATGAAAGCGGCCAGCCTGAGGAGGAAGGCGCTTGACAGAAGGACACTCAGCTTCCCAGCCAGCACTGTTTGCTACCATGTTGACTGAAGATAATGGAACGTGGGGTTTTCTGGGAGCTCACAGTAGGAAGCCCGAGGGGCCCTATGTTAGTCATGTCTGGAAAGCCGTCTGGCCGATATTGCCAGCAGCTGCCACTCGCCCTGATGAAGCATTTATTGATCCAGGAAGAGGAACCGCTAGGCAGCATTGCCTCGTGGGCTCAACAGCACTGACCTTCCAAGGAGAAAACACATAGAAAACTCTAGGAGCCATAATTCGGAATCAAGTCGGGCCCCAGGGTGGTAACTCGCTCTTACCCAGGGGTCTCCAATGTCAGGGGGGAAGCAAAACCCCTCCCCAAAGCCTGAAACCCTTGAGAGACTGAGGAGCAAAGGGGGGGACTTCCTCGGTCAGCCCTTTCCTCCTCTGCCCTGACCCCTCCCCAAAACAGGACAGGCAGGTATGAGGAGAAGTCGATGACTTACCCCAGACATGGGCTGCCCTGGGCCAGAGAGAGAGCCAAGCAGCACGGCCCTGCCCTCCGGGCCTGCCTCCTGAAGGGGCAAGGACACGCTGCCGTGAGTCAGCATACCTGGACGCTAGGCTCTAGACCAGTGGTTCTGTACTGGAGCGCATGTCAATCTCCTGGTGGGCTGGGCCCCACCCCCTGAGAGTCACCGCAGCTTGGGCGTAGCCTGATTTTGCACTTCTAAGGGTTCCTAGGTGACGCTGGCACTGCCAGTCTAGAGACCACGCTTTGAGAACTGGTGTTGCAGACCAGAGCTCCCCAGGCCCTAGCGTGCAGGTGAACCATCTGGGGCGCCTGCAAACGTGTAAGGTCTGATTCCATCGGGCTGGCGTAGTCTGACGGGCACCCAGGTGGTGCCAGGGGACCACATTCAGTGCAACAGACTCTGCTTAGACCATTAGTGCAACGGAAGACTGGCTTAATGGGTGCTGGGGCTGGGCTGGTCCTTAAAGAATGAGAAGGACTTAAATAATCGAGGGCAAGAGGGTATTTTGGGAGAGAGGACACAGCGAGCAAAGGCAGGGGTGGGTGTGCCTACAGCAAGTGTGGGGAAGTGGACATCGGCCCTCGTCACGTGCTGGCCTAAGTGACAGACGGAGGCTTGCCCCCCTCGCCTCGCTCCATCCACCCTCCCCGTTCAGGAGGCTGGTCCAGCCCCACTCAGGCTCCCGGCAGCCGCTCCCCCTGATGGAGACTATTACTGTCCCGTGAATCGCGACCGGCGCTCCTAATCCTGCCTCCTTGCCAACTCGGCTATTTTTTCACCTGGCTCGCTCGTAATGGTTTGCTGCTTGGGCAGTCTGCAGTGATTCCCACTTTTCTTTGCCAATCTCAAGTCAGAGGAGCCTCGGTTCTCCAACAGTTGAGTGTCTCAAAGGCACACGGGTGGTATGAATTTCTCAGCCAGCAGCCAGGGCAAGCCCGTCCTCTCCCAGTCCAGTTGGGGTTATGACCAAATAAAGAAATAACAGTCCCCACCCTCCTCTCCCCTCTCTTAGAAATCTTTAGTTCATAGCTTGTTCTAACAAAAGGCTCATCCTTTTATCATGAGAGCTGCACACGTGGGTACCAAGACAGGCAGGCCTTTTGAATTGCATTATACACGTGACTCAGTAACCTACACTTCTTAAGATCTTGGACATTGTTCTATATAAGAACATAGAAACCAACCTCGTTTTACTTAGGCCGTAAAATGTTTAAACCATATGTGTGCCGATCTATAAAGCCATATTAAAACATAAAATCCCTGCTGAATTTGACCCTGTCTTGTAGAGGGCTTTCTGCCTCCAAATTAAACTAGAATAATGAGATGTTTGAAATGTAAACTTACTCTAAATACGGCACTTTGAAGTCAGCTGAGAAATGAGGGGCTGGGCATCTGTCCATCCCATACCGCCAAGCCGGTGGTGATCTGCAGGATCTGAATAACAAGGCAGTGAGCAGGGGATGATAATTCATTGAGTCATTTGACACACCGAGGTCCTCTGTCTGCCAGGCGTGGCTCTAGGTGCTGACATACAGCAGTGAACAAAACAGACGACAGGCCCTGCCCTTGTGTAGCCTGCTTTCTAGTGGGGACAAGACAGGCAGATAAAATTAACAAGAACACGGTCTGGGTAGCAGAGAACAGTAAAGGGAGACGGAGGGTTTAAATGCTCAGCAGGATGGTCAAAGAAGGGCCACCAGAAGCCGACATGCAAGGAAAGGCCCGAAAGAGGGAAGGGAGAGGAACGGCACGTTCACAGTGGCTCAGCTGCTTGCTGAGCGCCCCAGAAGCCAGTGCTGCTGGCCATGCTGGAATGAGGAGTGAGGGCCAAAGCCGGGGCACTAGCAATCTGGGTGAGAAGGGGTGGTGCCTAGGACTGGGGTGACTGGAGATACAGAGGTGAAAGTCATTGGAATCCATATATATATTGCAATTCGAATTTTTGAATAAAATTGCTAAGTTAGATACAAAACTGGTTAATGTCCTACAGGGCAATTAAACTATAACCTCTGTGATTATCTTTTCTACCAAACAGAAATCATATGCATCTCCTCTGGACAAAAATCTACAAGTTATATGTAGCTTCACAAAGTCTAGGCCCTGACTAATCAAGCTAAATAAAAATCATAGAAAGGCACACCTGGGAAAATGAAATAGTCCTTGGTTGGGTCTGTTTGATGATGTTCTTGTATGACACTGAAAGGACAATCTTCCTTTCACCTTATTTCTAAATGTTAGATACTTTCTCATAACATACAGATTTACATTTTGGCAGCTGTGGCTTTCAATTTTCCAAATGGAGAGTTTTCTCTTACAATTGAATCTGCTTTTCACCATCTTTTGCATCTGATTTCAATCAGGCAGGAGCATGACCAACAAGCAATTCTGGACTTTCAATGATGCTCCATTATAAAAACAAAATGTGTTTTAAAATTGCTTTGATACTCACCCTTGATGTACACTAAAACATTTTGTGTTTATGAGCAATTTGAGTAATTTAAATTTTGTATCAGGACAAAAAAAAAAAGAAATCCACATATCAACTCTGCTTTGAGTTGATGCTAGAAACCAAAAAAAAAAAAAAAAAAAAAAAGCAATTGATGCTAATTACAGTTTCAAACATTTATGTAGATTTTAGACAAGTTTCTGACTTCCTGAGCTTCAGCTTCCTCCTCTGTAAAAAAAAATAAGAATTTCCTCACTGCACTGTTGTCGGCACTACTTTTTTTTTTTTTTGTGGGTAAAAATCAAAATTTTCACAATACATACCACTATTTGTAAAATGATATATAAATATATATGCATATATGTGCATTTGCTTACAAAAATGTTATTTATATATATATAAATATATTTTAAGAGGTGCTTAGATTACCCAAAATATTACATGGAACCCACTGGGATTCCCATGTTGCCCACCTCCCACACCTCCCACCACATCCCACACAAACATCTCCCACAAGATTATACTGTGCTGCTCTTACTTTGTTACGTATTCACAAGTGATAATTTCTACTTTTTGGACTTCCACCACATCTGAGGTTACTTCTTCCACTGAAGTCTTGAACCCCTCAGAGTCATCTATGAGGGTTGAAATCAACTTCTTCCAAACCCCTGTTAATGTTGATATTTTAACCTCCTCCCATGAATCACAAATGGCATCTAGAATGGTGAACCCTCTCCAGAAGGTTTTCAATTGCTTTGCTGAGATCCTTAGGAGAAATTGCTATCTATGGCAGCTATAGTCTTAGGAAATGTATTTCTTAAATAATAAGACGTGAAAGTTGAAATTACTCCTTAATCCATGGACTTCAGAATGGATGATGTTAGGCATGAAAACAACATGAATCTCGTTGTACATCTCCACCAGCGCTCTGGATGACCAATGCTTTGTCAATGAACAGTAATATTTTGAAAGGAATTTTTTTCTGAGCAGTAATTCTCAACAGTGGGCTTACAATAGTCAGTCAACCATGTTGTAAACAGATGTAAATGGTTTTTGTTCCATTTATAGAGCACAGGCAGAGTAGATTTAGCATAATTCTTAAGGGCCCTAGGATTTTTTGAATGGTACATAGCACTGGTTTCAACTTCAAGTCCTAATAAGAAAGCAGGGCTGTCCTTTGAAGCTTTGAAGCCAGGCATTGACTCTTCCTCTCTAGCTATGAAAGTCCTAGATGGCATCTTCTTCCAATAGAAGGGTGTTTTGTCTATATTAAAAATCGGCTTAGTGTCGCCACCTTCATCAGTTGTCTTAACTAGATCTTCTGGATAACCTGCTGTAGCTTCTACATCAGCTGTTTCACCTTGCACTTTGATGTTATGGAGACAGTCTTTCCTTAAACCTCATGAGCCAGCTCTGTTAGTGTCCTCACCTGTCTCAGCCCTCGTACAATTGAAGAGAGTTAGGGCCTTGCTCTGGGTTAGGCTCTGGCTTAAGGGAACACAGTGGCTGGTTTGAGCTTCATATCAGCAACGAGGCTGTTTCACTTATCATTCGTGTGTTCACTGGAGTAGCACTTTTCATTTCCCTCAAGAACTTTTTCTTTGCAGTCACAACTTGGCTCACTTTGGTACAAGAGGCCTGGCTTTCGGCCTATCTAGGCTTCCGACATGCCTTCCTCACTAAGCTTAATCATTTCTAGCTTTCGATTTAAAGTGAGAGGCATGCAACTCTTTCTTTCACTTGAACACGTAGAGACCATCGTATGGCTATTAACTGGCCTAATTTCAATACTGTTGTGTCTCAAGGAATAGGGAGGCCTGAGGAGAGGGAGAGAGATGGGGACGGGTGGTTAGTGGAGCAGTCGGAACCCATACATTTACCGGTGTGGGCGCAGTCAGTGGTGCCCCCAAACAACTATGTCAATAACATCAAAGAGCACAGATTGTCATAGCAGGTATAATATTTGAAAAGTTTGAAATATTGCAAGAATTAACAAAACGTGACACAGAGACACAAAGTGAGCACATGCTTTCGGAAAAATGGTGGCAACAGATTTGTTCATCATGGGGTGACCACAGACCTTCAATTTGTAAAAAAAAAAAACACCATATATGAAAGTGTAATAAAGCAAAGTACAATAAAAGATATGCCTGTAAATCTATACATTATATAATTTGATAGTTGGAACTACTTTCCAGATTCTGGCAATAGATGGATGGTAAGCCCTCGTTTTGGGTGATTTTGTTCTATGTGTCAGCAGGGGTGTTTATTAGGAAGCTAGAAGAGATTATGTAAATGCCATTTTAAATCCTTTCCCATAATTTATTGTCATGTTTTTGAGAAATCTAGAAGCCCACTTAAAATTGCACATTTAGCTCACATAGTAACGGTTAGCTTTTCACTAAGCCCTTGAAAAGCTGTGCCACATTTTTGAGAATAGTTTCTAAGAACCACCTGTTAAGCAACAGCACACTAAATAAATATCCTCTAAGAAGTGGTATTTCAGCAGCATTGCTTCAGGCAGAGACAGACCCTCTGGTTAACTCAGCACAAGTCTCTAGCCTGAGAATATCACATGAAACAAATTTGAAAAGTGTTCCATATTTGCATGAACCCAGAAGATAGCATCATTTACAACTCTTCAGTCTGTTTTATGTGTGTGCTATTATCATGTGTTTCAAAGTATTCTCGTGTTTAGCCTTTAGTTTGCCTGAAAGTGCTTTTCTGTGCTTTAACAGAATTAAGTGTAGTTTGCATGCAAGCCCATGAGACCCAAAAAGCTTGAAATATGGTTTTAAAATACAGTGCAGAAACTCTGTGAATTTAATTTTTAAAAGACCATTGAGGTGTCAT
>JAKSZT010054568.1:6166697-6369234 GCA_026826555.1 Tolypeutes matacus | reverse complement strand
TATATATATATATATAAATAACATTTTTGTAAGCAAATACACATATATGCATATATATTTATATATCATTTTGCAAATGTTTGTATGTATTGTGAGAATTTTTATTTTTACCCACAATAAAAATAAATTTAAAAAAAAGACCATTGAATTTTATACTTTAAGTGAACTGTATGATAAGTGAATTATATCTCAAACCTTTTTTTTAATAAAACGGTACAGAAGAAAAAAATAAGTTCAGTAAACCTTCATGTTATTACAGTTAAAAAACAAGTTTTTATTACTGATATAAGTGCATTTTCATTGTTCAATTGGTATATTTTTCTATCCTGAAAATTATTTGGGTAACTTGGTGTATTAGTCAGCCAAAGGGGTGCTGATGTAAAATACCAGAAATCTGTTGGCTTTTATAAAGGGTATTTATTTGGGGTAGAAGCTTACAGTTACTGGGCCATAAAGCATAAGTTACTTCCCTCACCAAAGTCTGTTGCCATGTGTTGGAGCAAGATGGCCGCTGACATTCAGCCTTCCTCTTCCTCTTAAAGCTCCGTAGTCCCAGCTTCCTCCAATATCAGCTGTAGGCTGGGACAAGTCTTGTCTCTCTCCTGGGCCTCATTTCTCTCCAGGCTCAGCTGCTCTGTTCTCTCCACAAGGTTGGCTGTAAACTCTCAGGCGAATGGCTCGTCTCTCTTCCTGGGATCTCTGCCGTGCCTAATGGAGCTTTCTCTCCTCACATATCTGCTTCTCTGTGTGTTTACTTCCCAGGGCTCCAATATCAAAACTCTATTTCCTCTGCCTTGTCGTTTTCTCTGTGAGTCCCCAACCACCAACGTCCTACTGACATGGCCCAATCAAAGCTCTAGTCATAATTTAATCAAGTAAAAGTGAAACCTCTGAATTCAATATAATCTAAGGGTATCACTAGCCCAGAGGAACAGACCAGTTTACAAATATAATCAGCATTTCTTTTTGGAATTCATCAATAATATCAAACTGCCACACTTGGTTAGAATGGAATTCATAATTTTTCCAATTAAAATTTATAATATTTTTTCATTTAATGGCTTTTCACTTAGCAGAAAGGTTTTCAGGGACACATTAAAGCCGTTAAGCAAGGGATAGTTTCCATGATTTGAAACAGTTACCTTTTAAGGGGGATAGACTTGTCAGAGATGGAGCTATTGAGGATAATACCCATGTAAATGCTGCTTGATTTGCACTGAGTGGTTGGTTTGAAATGCATTTTCTTTACTGAGGAAGATTTAAGATGTGCAAAATGGCAGGGAGGGTGGAGAGGCCAGCGAAAGGGAGAAAAACAAGAAAGTTACAGAAAAGGGCAAATTGATAATGACTAAAAGTTGACTTGGAAATTGAGTTTGCTATTTCACCAGCTGGACCATAGTTTGCTATCTTAAAGTAAGTCCATAGGCTTCATTCAGTTCAGAAAATACAAATAGCTCCACGCTTTTCAGCTAGTATTAAAAGATAAATTTGATAAGTTCAAAAGCAACTTAAATCTATTTGTTCTTACTTTATCTAATGAAAAGCACACTTTTTTCACAAACACAATTCTTTTCTGCTTTGTTTTGGTTGAGAAAAGAAACTCAATATAGTTTTGTATATTTTAAACAGAATAAAGGGCTCAACAAATATTGAAATGTGGGAAATATGAATATAATGAACATAAAAGAATACCCTTAAAGCATACAGTACGGCTATCATTTAGTCAGTCAGAAATTTAGAATCTCAATACATAGTGCCTAAAGTTTGGAAGAAAATAAATGAGGAAAATGTAATATATATATATATATATATATATATATTTTTTTTTTTTTTAGTTATTTCCAGTGACTTAAGACAGAGAAAAACAAGTAGCTGAGACCCCAATCAGCAAGTGATGATTCTGAACTTTAGTCTTTTTTTTTGGGGGGGGGGGGGGGCGGAGTGTAAAGGATGAAGAAACTTTGAATAATAAAATCCAGTAAGTCAAATGATTTTTTTTCCAACTGAAATTTTTAACAAGATTTTTTTTCTTTTCCATGTTACATCTGACTCCAGTCAAGAGTAAGGAAAAGAGAATGTGTGCCAAAAGAAAATAAAGTCAAGTATTTGATTTTCTGGGTAGAATAGCTTTATATGAAGCTCTCCTAAGGTCTATGGACTTAGAAAAATATTTTTTTTTTTAAGTTTTCAAAAGAAGGATTTTTCTACATTTTAATGCAACTTTCTAAGTTCCTTTAAAGACAATTCCAAAAAATGGAAAGATAAGTCATTTTGGAAAATGTGAATAGTTCTAGAAATGTAGACTTGTAGTTTCCAGGCATTCAAATCTAATTTCCTCTTAATATTCATACACCTGCAGCCCAAATGCTTTATGTATTACACCAGAAGTTATTTACGAACTAAAAACAGGGCAATTACTTTTTCTGCTTCATGAGACCACTTAAAGTCAAAAAAAAAAATTTAAGGCTAATGACGGTGACTCCATCTGAGAAGGCAAGAGAATTGCCTCTGTGCCTTCCTTTGGAGACACCACACAAACAAATTTGCCTTTCTCCTGCTTAGGGTCATTTCCACACCAAAATAGTTTTTTCACAGCAGTAATAAACTACTTTGGAAGATATTGTGATATAGAGTTAATATGTTTGAAAACAAAATTACAACAATAAAAAAAAAATGTACATGGGATACGGTCGATGTGATGATTTTAAGCTGTATGTACCCCAAAAAATCATGTTCTTAAAGCTAATCCAGTCCTCCGGGTGTAAACCTATTGTAAGTAGGAGCTTTTGAATAGGTTACTTCAGTGCAGCCATGGCCCAAGCTGGGTCTTAATCCTCCTACTGGAGTCCTTTATAAACAGGATGAATAGAGAGAGAGAGGGAGAAAGCCATGGAAGAAAGAAGCTAGGAGCAACCAAACCTGGAAGAGAACAGGGAGACCAGCAGATGCCATCATGTGCCTTGCCATCTGACAGAAGAGTCTAGGATCACCGGCAGCTGGTCTTCAGGAAGAAGGTAGCATCTTGATGATGCCTCGCTTTGGACATTTTCATGGCTTCAGAACCGTAACCTGTAAGCTAATAAATTCCCATTCTAAAAGCCAACCTATTTGATAGTATCTGCTTTCGGCAGCCTAGCAAACTAAAACAGCCAGCCTTGGCATGTTTCCCTTCAAATTCTTCCCAGTTTGTGATAGTCTAATCATGAAGTTTATTGGCAGCATCCAAATAAAACAGACTTTTTTAAAGCCTTGTGTTTACTAAATGTTTTTCATCACTGCACCTTACCTTCTACTCCCACCTCACCCCCAATTTTTATTATGTAAACTGCTTGGCTTAACCTAAGTATTCAGTAAATATCAAAGATAATTCTCATTATCCAGAGACAGAGAACTATGCTCAGTATTTAACTCTTAACCCATCTTATCAATGATTTCTAGAGAAAATCAATTGTAAGTGGAATGCCTTCAAATTGTTCTCATGTAGGACATGAAATTATTTTTAAGCCCAAATGTTATGTCCCTTTAGACTAGCTATATAATACATATTTGCTCTCAAAGCAAATGTCGTGGGGGGAAACTGGCAGGGCAACTATTCTAGATCAGAAGAACTCAGACACAACAAAATGCAATGAAACATGTTTTGCTCTAGCTCCAGAAATGAAAACCTACCCAAACATTTTGGGAACAACTGGGGAATTTGAATATGGGCTGGATGATTCTTCTTACTAGATTTCATAATGGTATTGTGCTTAGAAAGGAGAATGTTGAAGGACGGATGTGGCTCAGGTGGCTGGGCATCCGTCTCCCATATGGAGGGACCTGGGTTCAATCCCCAGGATCTCCCGGTAAAGATTGAAAAAAAAAAATAGGAGAATGTCTTTATTCTTAGGAGATGCAGGCTGTGAAGTTTTTATAGGTAAAGTATTGTGACCATCTCCAATTTATTTTCAAACGGTTCAGAAAAAAAGTTATATATTTAAATATACAGAAAAAGCAAATGCAGCTCAAGGCTAAAAACTAGGGGATCTAAGTGAAGAGTTTCACAGTGTTTATTACTCTTTCAACTTTTCTGTAGATATAACATTTTTATAGTAAAAAGTTGGGAATAAAAAAATAGCAAAAAAATTTTTACTGAAGAAAATACCTTACATTTATTTAAGTATTATACTGTGATGACATACAATTATATTTTAATATTACATAGTTATACTTTATAGAAGCATACCTATTCAACATAAATATGTTCTCAATCTGAAATTACATTATATACATCATTTAACTTTCAGTATTAATACATAAATCTCTTTTTCTTAAACATAAACCAAAATAGTTCAATACCTATTTTAAATTAGAGACAGTTAAATGCCAGGTATAAGGATTATGAGTTAATAGTGCAATTAAATTAAAATGTTCAATAATTTCTTCTTTGTTTTTCTTCTTTGTCTAGAATAGTCTGCTTTAAGCTCAATGTAGCATCTTGAAATCCAGGATTTAAATCTAATACCTTCTTGAAATCTTCCAAAGCCTCATCAAAATATCCTGTACCAGAACCAAAAAAAAAAAAGGTAAAAAGAAAATTGAGTATTTCTATATATTCATAGCATATAATATATATATAGGATATACATACTTTTGCTTTTATATTTACTGAGCTTTCAACCACTGGTAGTAAAGGAGTTTTTTTTTTTCTCAGTAACGATACAGGGATGTGTATTACAAAGTAATTTAGTGTGCCCTTACAGAATACCCACTTGAAATCAGCTATGGGTTTATTTATTGAGATTTAAGACATAAGTAGTATAAATCATCATAAAATGTGAAGAAAATTATCTCACCCATTTTACATAATTGCAGTAAAATTAAAAAATAGAAAGCTAATATTTCTTAACACTGTAAGTTAGAAATAGTACCTAAAATATTAAGTTAGTACCAGTCCTTTTAAGTCAAGGATCTAAAACGCCTTCACTTTATAGTCTCAAGTGTGTTCAAAGATTTTAACTCAGGAAGTTCCCCAGGTGACAGCAGCATTACCCTCGTTTCGCAGTGGGGCCCACACAGGCACTAGGTAACGGGGTCACCCTCACAGGGCGCCCAGGCCCAGTTCCCACCCCGGCGCTCTGCTGTGGGCTATAATGCCTGCTGAAACCCTAAAATCGACTCAGGCAGCTTCCTTTGTTCCTGGGTTTAAGCCAGAATCTCACATAATGTTAAGGCGATGATGAGCACATTATTACAGCACTGAGAAAGCTCTGAAATAATAGTCAGTGAAAAAGCAGAAAGTCTTACCCAGCCTGTATAATATCAGCCCCCTGTTGTAATATGGAACTTCAAAATTGGGTTGGACTTCTATGGCAGACGTGTAGTCATCCATGGCTTCATAAAAATCAACCCTGAAGTACTTGATTTGCCCCCTGTTGTTATAAGCAGTAGCCAAATCCTCAGGGCTGCATTTGCTTTAAACAAAAAGTCCACATTAAAAACACTGTATTGCCAAATTCCTCGTTTCCACTTTCATTCTCCTTTAGGAATTCTCAAACTTCGTTATAGAGCCTATAATATGTAGTGCCTACTCTGAAACAGAGCGCTGAAGAAACCAAGCGCTGAGGGGAAGCAAATCTTGTCTAATCACACTGTCTACCGTCAGAGGGTTACAGCACCATAGTGTCAATCTGTAAACCTAGTGAATTTTACAGAGTTCAAAGTCCCGTTCATTGCCGACTTGTTTTGCCAGCTGTAATATTAAAATGACTGTTCATTTTCTAGCAGGGCAACGAAGACAGATCAGATACATGACGAGCAAGGAGGGAAAACCACTCAAAGTTCAAGTTTGCTATGAACATGTCACAAAGTGCATCATCACTTTTATCTCAAAGTTTCAAGTGACGGTAGAACAATGAGGTGCCTTCCTGCTGGGGGGGGCAGGATCTTTTAGCCCCTGGGACCACTGCACAGGTCCCGTGTGCAGAACCAGCTCTGTCGCAGAGGAGCTCCAGGCTGCCCGAGGGGCTCTAAGTGCGCAGACTTTCCCAGGAGAGAGCGAAACCCCAGGCAGCACTGAGCAGGCACCAGTTCCACAGGCCGCAGCCCCCAGGCTGCCCTGCACCTTTCTCTGCACAGGACAAACCATCTGCACAGAAGAACATTCAAAGTTCTGTTCTGTACCAGGGCCGATTCTGCTGTTCCTTTTTTCCCAGAGTCTCAAGTGTGAATCAAGCCAGAGAAGGTGCAAAATTAAAAGCTCATCTGTCCTTCCTTTGTTGCACTCCATACTGAAAGGAAGGTCCTCAGAAAATATTTGCCACTGCAGTCAGTGTTATTAAAGGTTACTTCCAGAGACTTCCGTGGCAGATGACGGAGTACGGAGCTACAGGACACTCTGCTCCTCCAAAAACAGCTAGTGGACAGTCAGAAACTGTCGGAAACCACTGTTCTGGGACTCTGGGGGCCAGAGGAGCACTGTACAGCCTCCGGGGAAGAGCAGGATGAAGACACTGAGAAATTGCAGTAAAAAAGCTGAGTAAATCGTTCTGCGGCAGCGGCCAGTGTCCAACCCCCACCTTTGAGGCAAACCACCTGGGGTCTGGTCCCTGGCTGGCTACAATGGTCAGAGAGGAAAGTGGAAGCCCTCCTTCACAAGAACGAAGGGGGTGGGGGTGGGGTCACGTTTAATTACTGATCAGCAAATTCAGACTGCTGGGTCCAGGCTCGAAACCACAGTTTTAGCCTGCCTCAGACAGGAACCAGCCCAGCCAGTTCCAACCCTGGCCCAGGCATGGAGGTTTAAAGTTACATCGCCTCCTGAGGGCTGCGGGCAACAGTCTTCCAAAGAGCGCCATCCGCTGGGAGGGCCAGGAAAGTGCAGCTTCGGGGAGCCAACAAAAAGGCTTTTTGGCATCTGTCTCTGACCCTCTTCCCAGGGCCCTGTGGAGCGGCCCCCTTCGTGGATACCTGGCCCTGTTTGGGCTGGAAAATACTGACTGGGAAAACTCCTCTCCAGGGTGATCCTCCTCCCAGTATTTGCCTTCCAGGACATAGCAGCTAGAGACAAAGAAAGGAGAGTATGAGAAAAAAAATTGTAGAGGCAAAACAAAAACAGAATGGATCAAGACTCCCAGAGACACAAATGAGGAAAAGAAGCTTTCTCCTGCGAGTGAGACAACTGCACAAACAAAGCAGTCTTCAAAATTGTACTGCATACCCAAGGCAAGAATCAGATGCAGAAGAGCTGAATAGATCTGATCAGTTGAACACAGGCAATTCTAAGGGTCTAGAATAAGTCGAACCCAGTTCAAAGAAGAGCCTTAACACAAAGTCAATAACAAAACTCTACACAAGAGAGGAAAACTCACCTTCAGAGTAAACTCATCAAGATAAACAGATGCCAAGATATCAGAAAAAAATTACAAGCCATACTAAGAAACAGGAAATTTGGCCCAGTCAAAGGAACAAAGAAAATGTTGGAGGAGACACAGATTTTGGAAGAATTAATCAAAAATGTTCATACAATTCTCCTAAATTAATTCAAGGAAATAAAGGAAAATATAGCTAAACATATAAAGGATATTAAGAAGACACTGGGGAAGCAGGTGTGGCTCAAGCAGTTGGGTGCCTGCCTACCATGTGGGAGGTCCCAGGTTCAACTCTCATTGCTTCCTAAAGAAGATGAGCAGGACAGCAAGCTGACGCGACGGGCTGATGTGGCAAGCTGACGCAAAGAGATGATGCAATGATGAGACACAACGAGAGACACAACAAGCAGGAAGCAGATGTGGCTCAAGCGATTGGGAGCCTCCTTCACATATGGGAGGTCCCGGGTTTGGTTCCCAGTGCCTCCTAAAAGGAGACGAGCAGACACAGAGAGCACACAATGAACAGACACAGAGAGCAGATGGCGAGCGCAAACAACAAGAGCGGGGGGAGAAATAAATAAATAAATCTAAAAAAAAAAGACAGTGGGTGAGCCTAAAGAAGAATTTTAAAGTATAAAAAGAAACATAACAGAACCATGGGAATGAAAGGCACAATAGAAGAGATTAAAATACACCAGAGGCATACAACAGCAGATTTGAACAGGCAGAAGAAAGAATCAGCAAAGTGGAGGACAGGACACTCGAAATGGTACAAACAGGAAAACACAGAGAAAAGAATGGAAAAAAGTGAACAGGGTCTCAGGAAATTGAACGACAGCACAAAGCACACAAACATACATGACATGGGTAATCCCAAAAGGTGAAGAGAAGGGAAATGGAACAAAGAATATTTGAGGAAATAACAGCTGAAAATTCCCCAAGTCTTACAAATGGCATAAATATACAAGAGGCGCAACATACTCCAAACAGAATAAATACTAATAGACCTACTGAAGGGCATGTACTAATCAGAAGCTCAAATACCAAATGCCACAGGCAGAGAACTGGAAAACTCACAAATATATGAAGGTTAAACCACACACTCTTAAATAACCAGTGTGTCAAAGAAGAAACTGCAAGAGAAATCAGTAGATATAGTTCAAGATGATAGTGATCTCTCAGCTATGACACCAGAAACAGAAAAAATAAATAAAATGAACTTTGTAAAAGTTTTAAACTTTTGTATGTCAGAGAACACTATCAAGAAAGTGAAAAGAGCCCACCTAAGGGGGCCGCACTGGGTGCTCTGCGGTGGCAGGTGCAGTGCAGAGTTGATTCCCGCAGCCGGCTGCCATGGGGCGGATGAGGGGTGCAGTGGAGCTGGAGCCCAAGCTGCTGCAGCATGATGCCTGCCGGAAGGTGGTGGCAGTGGAGATTCACTGGCGGGAGCTGGGCCAGAGGCTGCAGGGGTGGCAGGAGGCGCAAGGCAGATGGGTGGGCTGCAGGAAGGCTCCGGGTGCCGGGCAGCTGGGCAAGGGCAAGAGGGGCTCTAGGAGGTGGAAGTGTCTGAAGACTATGAAGGGAGAAGGGAAGGAGTTCTGAAGTTAAAACCTAGTAGGGTATGGGGGGCGACTGTGGGTGCTGGGACACCTTTAGAGGAAGGAATAAATTGGGGGATTAAAGTGGGCATTCCCTAAACTGATGGGGCGGTGATGGGGCTAGGACTGGGGTCCGAGGTTGGGTAGAAAGAGGGGTGAGCGACCTGCCCAAGTGAACTTCCAGGGGATCACAGTGAGCAGGGATGACTGAAAAGAATTGGGGAAGGTGGAGATTATTTGGAAAAACCTGCCGCAGGGATAGGGATTGATTTTTGAGAGCCTGAGGAGAACGTGGAGCCTGTGACTTGGGGTGAGCTGAAGGTGGATACTGGACAATGGATATTGGAAGTGGAAGACTAAGGAGAGACAGAGAGGGAGAAATAGAGATGAGAAAGTAGAACTAACACTAAGTGAATGGGTTCAGTGCCTGAAAGTAGTACTTAATAATTTATCATCTTGAATGCATTTAATTTTTTTTTTTTTTTTTTTTTTTTTCAGTAATACCATTCTAGGATGGCTTTGAATTTAAGGTGAAGGTGAAGATGTGTGGGAAGGGCAGAAGGAAAATGAAATGCTTGATGGAGGGAACACAGAGGGGTAGGACATGATAAAACAGATTTAAAGAGATTCCTAAGAAAGGAGAGGTTAAATATACTTAGAAGTGGCACAGTTATCTGTCCCAGTAGGGAAAGGGTATCAAAGATAAAGGAAAACCACATGGTTCCTTCACACCCTTGAACATTTACAGAAAAAGATTATAACCCACTGTCTATGTGTCTATGTGTAATAAGACAGATAATCCTCAGGCTACTAGTAACATAGGTGCTTAATAAATGCTTTTTAAGTGAAAAAAAAAAAAGTTGAAAAGACAACCTAGGGGAGTGGATGTGGGCTCAAGTGGTTGAGTACCCACCTCCCACATGGGAGGTTCTGGTGCCACCTGAAAAAAAACAAAACAAACAACAAGCAAAATAAACAAGAAAAAAACCAACTCAGGGAAGCCTATGTGGCTTAGTGGTTGAGCACCAGCTTCCACATACGAGGTCCCGGGTTCAATCCCCAACTGCCAGTACCTCAAAAAAAAAAAAAAAGACAACCGAGAGAATGGGGGGAAATAATTATGAACCATATATCTGATAAGGGCTTAATATCCAGAATACAGAAAGAACTGCTACAACTCAATGACAAAGACCAATACCCCTATTAAAAATGGGCAAAGGACTTGAATTGACATTTCTCTAAAGAATATATACAAATGGCCAATAGACACATGAAAATATGCTCAACACCATTTGTCACCAGAGAAATGCAAATCAAAACCACAATGAGGTTTCACACTCACTAGGATGGCTATTATTTTTTAAAAAAAGAAAAGAAAAGAGAACTGTTAGCAAGGATGCAGAGAAAAAGGAACTCTATACATTGTTGGTGGCATTGTAGAATGGTGCACCCAGTGTGGAAATCAGCTTGGCAGTTCCTCAGAAAATTCAAAATAGAATTACAGTATGTGGTGGCTTGGAGCTACACACCCCAGAAGAACATGTTCTTAAACTGAATCTATCCCTTTGCATGTGAACTCTTGTAAATAGGATCTTTCAATGAGGTTACTTCTTTTAAGGTGTAGCCCAGCTGAATCACGATGGGTCCTGATCTGATCACAGAAGGCAGGAAGGTCACACACAAAGAGAAAGCCAGAGGGAGCAGCCAAAGGCTGAACAGCAATGGAACCCAGAAGAGAAGAGAAGAGAGAAACCAGGAGAGGCCGCCATGTGCATTGCCAGGTGACAGAAAAGCCAAGGACCAAGGATCACTGGCAGCCAGCCCCAGAATGCCACAGTCTTCTGGGAGAAAGCATCGCCTTGACAATGCCTTGTTTTTGGATTTTTCCTAACCTCAAAATCATAAGCTAATAAATTCCCATTGTTTAAGCCAACCTATTGCATGGCATTTGCTTTAGCAGCCAGGAAACTAAAGCACCATATGACCCAATAATCCCCCTTCTTGATATATACCCCAAAGAATTGAAAGTTGGGACTTCCAGGATCGGTTCCCAGTGCCGCCTAAAGAGAAGACAAGCAGACACAGAAGAACACACAGCAAAATGGACACAGAGAGCAGACAATGAGGGGGTGGGGATAAATAAATTTTTAAAAATAAATAGTCATCTTTAGAGGATTAAAAAAAAAAAGTTAGGACTTGAACAGATATTTATATGCCACTATATATAGCAGCATTATTCACAAAAGCCAAAAGGTGGAAGCAAGCCAAGTATCCATCAGTAAAGATGAATGGACAAAGGAAATGTGGTAAATACATAGAATGGATTATTATTCAGCTATAAAAAAGGAGTGAAATTCTGATGTATATTACAACATGGATGAACCTTGAAGAGATCATGCTGAGTGAAATAAACCAGACACAAAAATCAAATATTGTACAATATCACTTATTTGAAATATCGAGAAGTAAACTTCATACTTATAGAAACAGACGGTGGTTTATAAGTTATGGGGGGAAAGAGGCGAGAGGGAGTTTTAGCTTAATGGATGAGTGGTTTCCATTAGAGATGATGAAAAAGAAGGGGTAAGGGATGTCGGTGATGAAAGCACAAAACTGTGAATATAATTAATACTGAATTGTACTCAACTGTACATTTGAGTGTGGTTAAAAGGGGAAATTTTGTGCTCTAAATTGGTTACTACACTAAAGTTTAATTTAAAAAAAAAAAAAAAACAATTCTGCTAACATGTACGAAAGAGACTAACTACTGCTGCCACAAGGAAGGTACACAAAGTCCAGGGGTCTCCTTCAGCCCATTTGCTATCTATGGAGAAAACCCACTGCAACTTTAGAAAATGTCTGTTCTGTGAGCTATGGAGACTTCTGGGTGCCACTGGCACCACTGTTAAGAATGAGTGGGCACTCCATCCATCTCTGTTATAATACTGGGTGAACTGAATGCAGCCACAGGATTCCAGTAAGGTTTTAGTCTCAAAATCTCTAAGCTTCCTTATAAATTCTTATATTCGGATGTTAGATTCAGAATTCTATCTCATTACAACAAATTATAAAAGCCTACTTTTCATGCTGACATTCTGTTTCATTTTTTTTTTTTTTTAATTTTATTTTATTTATTAATCCCCCCCATTGTTTGTGCTTGCTGCCTCCTCTCTATGTCCATTCATTGTGTAATTATCATCTTCTCTTTTTTTTTTTTTTTTTTTAAGATTTTATTTATTTATTCATTTATCCCCCCCTTGCTGCTTGTGCTCGCTGGGTCAGCTAACCACACTGCACGGGTGGGCTTGCCTTCACCAGGAGGCCCCGGGAACCGAACCTGGGGCCTCCCATATGGTAAACGGGAGCCCTACTGATTGAGCCACAGCCGCTTCCCTCTGTTTCATATTTTAAAGACATGAGCTAACAGTTGAAGCTGGAATTTGTCTTGTAATATTGAGACTTTTGTAATGATGGTAGTTATTGTAATGGAATTTAAATCAGTTACCTAATCCAAACATGGGTTTTTCGCATTTAGTAACTTCAGCAAAATAAAAAAAACTATTTGGAAATTAGGTTTATGGCTAAGGCTTCACTTTTTAATATTGTAAGAAAATTCAGGGTGAAAGGCATTCCAAGATTACAAATAATGTTCCAAATTGATTCAACAACCCAACATTTTCAAAGTAAATTTAAACTCTAAAAGATATGTTTAAGGAAAAAATGTTGAAATTACAGAATTCAGTTTCAACCCATGAGTCCCAGAAGGACTTTTGAACTGTAAGGAAACTGAGGGTTCAACTTACAGATGAGATATTGAGACAGAGAAAAGGTGGTAGCTCTGTGGCAGAACCAGTATTGGAATTCAAGTATGCTGAACTCCATTCTGCTCAACCATAGGAAAGAAAGGTTTTCTTTCCTATGCTGGTGAGGGGCAGAATTAACATTTGCTACAGACATACTTGTGCTCTTAGGCTGAGATGTGCAATGAAGGAAGAGTAACAAGGCTGGAAATTATTACTATACCTGTATAGTAATAATGAAGCCTACTAGATAAGTCTATTCTTAGTGTTTGAAACAAGGATAGAAAATTAAGTTTTCTCTGTTTACTAATCTTTGTTGGGGGGAGGGGGAGAGAAAAAGGTACCATCTTTTGGCCTGCTCAGAAATTTCTATTGACCTATTAATTATTATTCTGGTGTTTTATTGAAATAAGAAAGCAATTTTATTTTTCCCATTTAATTCCATATGAGTTTCACAAACAGGATAAGAATCAAGTTCCTTATATTTACATAAGCCTCATACAAAAAACAAGCTGACATCCTGTCTGGAAAAAAATCAAATCCTTGAAGGGAGTGGAGGGTGACAATGGAGGCAGCTCACAACTGTCAAGAAGGCTGTTCACCCAGCCTCTTTGGGTTCTTTTCTCATCCTGGACCACTTCACACCCATCAAAAAGCACAACAAAATCAAAGTATGAACAAATGCTACAACATCATGTATAAACTCAAGATGCTTTAGGCAAGCACGTGCTAGCAGGTGAGGCTGCTAACATCACAAAATGAGAGACAGACAGACATGGAGAGCTAGAGTTTTCTGGTGGAAGTACACAACACTACCTATAAAACATGCTTGCCATAACACTGGATTTGATCAACCTCAAAATTCAACTACCAATTCACAAGCAATGTAAGTGACAGAACCATATTAAATGACATCAGGGGAATGCAATCAGCAAACCCAAAACATGAGAAACTCTCAGGACACACGACTTGGTTTCTTCAACATACTGCAAGGAAAGAAAAAAAAAAAAAAAAGGAATCTTGTATATTAAGAAACTGATACGTATTTTTGAACCAACTACTAAAAACAAGCGGAAAAAAAATTTTAAAAACAAAATAAAAACTTCCCTGGTCAAACTGGAAAGTTCTGACACTGACTGGGTATTTGATATTTAGGAATTACACGCTAATACTGGGGTTATTTCTTTTTAGGAGTCCTTAATATTTCGAAATGCATTCTGAAACATCCATGGACGTCTGGGTCTGATGTCTGGGTAAAGTGATAAGGCTTAAACCGGTGGTGGATACCTGGAAGTCTATGACACTATTTTCTGTACATTTAAATTTGTTCGTAACAACAAAAAAGGCTTGCTCCGAGGTGACTGGGCCGCGGTACCGCGTTCTCGCGGCACGACCCAGCCGAGCCACCTCGCCCCGCCGCTCTCGCCTATCCCGCTCGCTGACATGACGGGTGGGAAGGCCCTGCCGACGGGTCAGCGAGGGGGCACGATGGAAGGGGCGCCCCGCGCCAGGAAGCGCACACGGGCCTGCGCTCCCGGACGCCCCCCGCCTCCCGGGCACCCTCGCCTCGGCCTCCCCTAAGCCGAAGCGCCCACCCCGCGCTCAGAGGGTCCGCAGCCCGGGGCGGAAGCGGCGGCGCCCGCTTCTCGCGATAGTTACCCGCCAGGCCCCGCTCCTACGGCGGCTGTGCGGTCGCACGCGCAGAGGTACGCGGAGTACAGCGCCTCGGCCTCCGCATAGTCGCCCTTCTGGAAATGAGCGTGGGCGAGGCTGAGGGTCGCCTGGCTTTCGCGCTCCGGCTGCCGTTCCATGGCGGCCCGAGGCGTGGCGGGCGGCGGGCACCTAAGCGATGAGAGGCCGCACCACAAAAGCACCTCCTCCTCTCGGGATTCGGCTCGAGCGCGGAACTGCGGCGCTCGCCAAGGGGGAAGTTTGTGCTTTCCGAGGACCCGTCGCCCCGCGAGCTCGCTGGCCGGGCGGCCGCGCTCCGGCGGGCGCGGGGGACGGGATCGCTGCCGTTGCTGCTGCTGGCGCCCGCCTCGCTCTCAGGGAAGCGGCGGCCCCAAGGCCCCAGGCGTCCTCCTTTGTCCGTTGTCTGATGCTTGCCCTCTGTCACAGCGCAGAAGCCGTGGTGTTTCCTGAACGGACTTACTGTAGCCCTACCCGCCCCAGGACCCACCCTCAGCCGAACACCCGAGCAGACTGTAGTTACCCTGGGAAACTGTTTCGCTGTCCCGTGATCTTCGTGGTCCCAGGGCTAAGCGTCCGAATCCAAACTCTACTAATAATTAGCTCCAGAGTCCCGAAGATCACACTTCTCAACCTTTCAGAACTTCTAGTCTTATTGTAAGGGTTAAGGAGTTTATTGGGTAGACAGTCTATGAGTGTTTATCTTCCTTGGCTATTCATGACAAAGAGAAACTCAGTGACTTACAAGTACAATATATTTAACTTAAGGATTCTGTCCAAGGCTTTTGTTAATCACTGTGCCACCGCCTGCGGCGTGACCGGTCAGGATCATCTCAGTTCCTGCTTTACTTCCCAACCTACTTGGGTGCTTGCACAAAACTTGAAGATGAATGATATTTAGGGACGATATCTGCATGAAAAAGTCAATACATGACATAAACTATGTGCTTTTCTGGTGCTTTTATTAGGTTTGTTGTTGTTGTTTTTTTTTTTCATTTATACATCCACTAAAACTAGGTGCACAGTGCCTTACTGTTAAAGACATACCACTAGAAGTTAGAACGATTATAAGGGAACGGAGGTGGCTTAAACGATTAGGCACCTCCCTCCCACATTGGAGGTCCCGGGTGCCTCCTGAAGAAACAAGACGAACAGACACAGTAAGTGCAAACAACAAGGGGGTGGGGAGAAATAAATTAAGAAAAAAAAAAAAAACATAAGGGGGTGCAGATGTGGCTCAAGTGGTTGAGCCCTGGTTTCCCACATAGGAGGTCTAGGGTTCAATCCCTAGTTCCACTATTACAAAATTTTAAGAATAAATAATTTTTTTAAATGATTTTAAGACTACAAAAAATAAACTAGTATTTTCTGGTGCAAGAAAATGGATAGATTAACGGGCAAGCCCAGAAACAGACCCCAAATAGGCCTCATTTTTTAAAAGGTATTTGACACCTTTTGGGGAAAAAGATCATTGAAAAAAAAGTAATGTTGGCAGAATTAACCATTTGGGGAAAAATATATTTAAGCTCCCTACCTGACACAATATATTATTCAGGTGAATTAAAAGTTAAATATAAGGGGGGAAAAAGGAACAAAACAAAACATCAGTAGTCTCAAACTGAGGCAGACCTACTGAGACAGTTTAGTACAGGGAAACAAGAAGATGAGCCACAACATGGTCAACAGACAACACTGCGGGGAGATCTGCAGTGACTTTGATCTTGACCTCCCAGTTGGGACTCTTTCCCGGCAGAAGGGAGGCCCTGGGTATTCCAAACAGGACTCACCATTGGCCTCCACCATTGGTGGGGCAACCAGTAACAGCTGGAGCCCCTCCCCCTAGCATTAGGAAGGGGAGGAATAATTAATAGCTTAAAACGAGAAAAGTCAAATCTCGTTTTCTCTCTGCCCAGAGGAGCCCGCACCAAATCTCTGCGTATTTCCATCCATCTCTCCCAGTCCTTCTCTCCCATTTCTCAGAAAGCACTGTTCTTTCCCCCATTTCCAAAAAAATTCTTTTTACTGGCCTAACTAAACTGGCGTGTTCTTAGATTCTTTTATGCACCTTAGTCAAGAACCTAGAGGAATCCAACGCTTCCCCAGCTTCACTACCTAAACATTAAGTGGGAGAAAAAAAATGTAAAGCATCTGATGGAATTCACTATAAAATAAAGGCAGAGAGAGAAGAAAGAAATTTGCTACATGCAAAACAGTAGCCATAATTACACAGAATTTTCTGCTCAGCATTTACTGAGCATCTCCTATGCACCAGACACAATTATAAAAACTAGGAGTAGAGCAATGAAAAAATCCATGTCCTGCCCTCACTGAGCTTACAGCCAGTGGAAGGACAAAGACAATAAAATTTCAGGTGGAGATTAGTGCCATGGAGAAAAAGCAGAGTAAAGGGGATAGGGAGGAATAGGTTTCTACTTCCTATAAGAAGCAAGGGAAAGGCCTTGCAGAAAAGATGACATCTGAGTAAAAGCCTAAATCAAGTAAGGGAGCAAGCCATGCTTCTATCCGGAAGAAGAGTATTTTGTGCATATGAAACAGCAAGTGTAAAATCCATGAGTCAGATGCGAATATTTCTTGCTGACCTGATTTTGTGATAATCAGGGCAGGCAAAACATTCGCTATATTAGAAACCATGCATGTGTCCCCAGACCTAGTTTTTCTCCCTAGGTCTGGTTTTTAGAATGCTGGTGATGAACTAAGCCTGATTTATTATATGACCATCCTGTATGGGAAAAGACTAATTTTGGGTATCTTTGGTCAACCTTAAGAGATAGAGTAGGGGGACGGATGTGGCTCATGTGGTTGGGTGTCCATCTCTATATGGAGGGACCTGGGTTCAATCCCCGGGACCTCCCGGTAAAAATAAAAAAAATAAAAATATAGAAAGCGCCTGGGCCACCAGGCCCTGTGCGCGGGTGTGCCACAGGCCCCACGAGCCACGCAGCAAGATGATGACATAACAGAAGAGTGACACAAGGGAGAGCCAAGACGAGATGCGCCAAAAAAACAGGAACTAAAGTGGTGCAAGCATTAGGACACCTCTCTCCCACATTGGAGATTCCGAGGATCAAATCCCAGTGAAGACAGGAAGAGAAGGATGAGAAGAGAGGGCAGGAAACAGAGTTGCCCAGTGAATGGACACAAAAACAGCAAAATGGGGGGGGGTGTAAAAATGGGTGAAAGTAAATAAATGTATAGGGGAGGAAGATACGGACTATAGTTGGTAGTAATACTTTGACGATGCTCTTTCATGATTTGTTAAATGTTTCACAATGCAGGTTGTTTGTGGTGGGTTGATGTGTGGGAGCCCTGTGTGATGTTACGCATGTTTGTTTTGTAAGTTCATGATGTTTACTGAACACTTAGAGTTTATGTATGTTCATGTATGAGTGATATACTTCAATAAATTGTTAAAAAAAAAAAAAAGCCATGAGGTAGAAGAGGTTTTTTTGTTCAAAGAATAAGAAGTTAGCATGGCTAGCACGAGTGATCTATGGGGAAAATAGCAGGAAATGAAGAGAGGTAATGAAGGCTGTGGAGTGGGGAGAGGGGCAGGGGGGCAGGGAGGCAGAGAAGGACTGGGTAGGAGTAAAGTTTTTAACCTTCTTTGTGTCATGGCCCCCTTTGACTGTCTGATGAAGCCTGTGGCACCTTACCAGTGTTTTTAAGTGCACTACATATATGGGATTACAAAGGAAACCAATTATATTAAATTAAATTATATTAAACCAGTTATAGAGATTAAACTGATTTATGAAATAGTAATATATGTACTTTTAATTAACACATTAAATGTCAAGATTAAGTGACAAATGTAATAACTGCTATAATTTTAAGATATTTGTAACAACACGGTGTTGAAGTCACTATTACTGTGTTTACAAATTAAGTTCACAGATATTCTTAAGTATATTTATATATTATATTTGTATTGTGAATTGTGGCTTTTACAATTCATTATAAAGTGTTCTGGATCATGTTTAATGCTTTTTGGCCAGGATTCTATTTTATCTATTATCAGGATGTCTGCTTTCTTATGCTTTCCGTTTGTCTGGTATATACTCACTCATCTCTGTATATTGACCTTTCTGAATCACTGTTTTTGGGCGGCCTCATATACAGACTAGAATTCGGTTTTGCCTTGTAAACCAATTTAATTTACCCTCCCCACAGGCACATTAAGCTCTTCATACTGATATGATCGATATGTGTAGTCTCAGCTTTATCATAAGGTTTTTTTTTATTTTGATTATGTTATATTTAACGTATTTTCTTTATGTGGTTTGTTTTCCTCGTTCCTTAAAAAAGGAATATAAAAATATTATTTCTTTTGGTAAATGTGGACAAATTCAAATGATCACAAATTGTATAGAAGAGTAATAAATATTTTTACTGTGGAGTTTTTAAAAAATGTGAGGCAAATAAAGTATTCTAAGGTAATTTTAACAGGAGGCTTATAGTATTCATTAAACCTAGAGTTTGCTAAATTAAGAATGAATATGGTAATTTTTATGTAGTAGCTATTAATAGACACAGAGACACAAGTGAATAAGAGGGAGGAGGGATCAAATGCTTTAAAAATAACATAAAATAATACAAAGTGAGGAAAAAGAAAAAAACTGGTGGGACAAATACACAACCGTTAAGATGGTAGATTTAAACCCAGCTCTATCAATAACTGCAATAAAAATCAAGGGACCAAATAATCCAGTTAAAAGACAAAAGATTTTTAAACTAGACTAAAAACAACAATCTTTGTATATATGTTTACAAGAGAAACATCTAAAAGAAAAGGAGGCAAGAAATTCAAAAGAAAAAGGATGGAAAAAGATATACCATGCAAATACTAACTAAAAGAAATATGGTATAGCTATAGCTATATAATCAGACAAAACGGACAAAGGGAAAAGGCATTATTTGAGATAACGATGGTCATTTCATAACAGCAGAATTTTCAATTCCTCAGGAAGACATAATAATTTTAAATTTCTAGGTATCTCATAACCTACTCTCAAAGATATATAAAGCCCAAAACTATAAGAACTACAAAGAGAAACTCACAAATCCCCAATCCTGGTGACAGATTTTAATGTGTAGCTCTCAATTGATACAAGAAGCAGACAAAAAATAAGTAATGCTCTAGGATGTTTCTATCTCTTGACCTAAATACATATGAACCACTGTATACAAGTACACAATATACCATTCTATCCAAGTACGTGCATAACACTTAAAAAATTGATCTTATACTGAACCATAAAGAAAGTTTCAACAAATTTCAAAGGACAAAAGTAATATAGACCATGTTCTCCCACCAGGGTAGAATTATGCTAGAAGTCAATAACAAAAAGGTAAATAGAAAATGCCCGTGTGTTTGGGAATTAAGAAACTCACTTCTAAATAACGTGTGAGTCAAAGAAGAAATCAAAATTGAAACTAGGAAGTGTTTTGAACTAAACAACAATGAAAATATATCAAACCTGGTGGGATGTAGCTCAAGCATTCTTAGTACTGAATGGATAGCTTTAAAAGAATCTGTTAGAGGGGCAGTGTGAGGAAGAGGCCAGAACGACCCCCAGACTGACCAAAGCCCGCGCGCCCCTGCATCCCCGCCTCCAGCACCTACATCCCCCGCCATCATCACGACGTCCAAGAGAAAGGCTGAAGGGGATGCTAAAGGAGGTGAAGCCAAGGCAAAGGAGGAACTACAGAGAAGACCTGCAAGGCTATCTTCTAAACCTGCTCCTCCAAAGCCAGAGCCCAAGTCTAAAAAGGTCCCTGCAAAGAAGGGAGATTGCGAATATTCTCGCTGTCCTGATTTTGTGATAATCAGGGCAGGCTAAACACTCGCTATATTAGAAACCCTGCATGTGTCCGCAGACCTAGTTTTTCTCCCTAGGTCTGGCTTTTAGAATGCTGGTGATAAACTAGGCCTGATTTATTATATGACCATCCTGTAAGGGAAAAGACTGTAACTTTGGGTATCTTTGGTCAACCTTAAGGGATATAGCAGGGGGACAGATGTGGCTTGGGTTGTTGGGCATCCGTCTCCCATATGGAGGGACCTGGATTCAATCCCCGGGACCTCCTGGTAAAAATAAAAAAGAGAAAAATGTAGAAGGCGCGTGGGCCACCAGGCCATGTGCGTGGGTGTGCCACCAGGCTCCATGAACGGGTGAGCTGTTGGGCCCCATCCAAGGGTGCGGCGTCAGGCCCCGCGAGCCACACAGCAAGATGATGATGTAACAGGAGAGTGACACAGGGGAGAGCCAAGATGAGACACACCGAAAAACCAGGAACTAAGCTGGCACAGGTGGCAGGAGGTCTCTCTCCCACGTCAGAGGTTCCAAGGATCGAATCCCAGTGAAGACAGGAGGAGAAGGATGAGAAGAGAGGGCAGGAAACAGACACAGAGAGTTGCCCAGCAAATGGACACAGAAACAGCAAAAATGGGGAGGGGAGGTAAAAATGGATAAAAGTAAGTAAATAAATAAATCCTTAAAAAATGTATAGGGGAGGATAATATGGACTCTAGTTAGTAGTAATACTTTGATGATTTGTTAACAAATGTTTCACAACAATGCAGGGTGTTTGTGGGGAGCTGATGTGTGGGAGCCCTGTATGATGTTATGCATGTTTGTTTTGTAAGTTCATGATGTTTACTGAACACTTATAGTTTATGTATGTTTATGTATGAATGATATACTTCAGTAAATTGTTTTAAATAAAATGCAGTCAACTACTGTTGCTTGCTTAAGGCTCTGAAAAAAAAAAAAAAAAAAAAAGAAGGGAGAGATGGGACCCAAAGGGAAAAGGGGGGAAGCTGATGCTGGCAAGGATGGGAATAACCATGCAGCAAACGGAGATGCCAAAACAGACCAGGCACGGAAAGCTGGACGTGCTGGAGATGCCAGGTGAAGTGTGTGCATTTATGATAACTGTACTTCTGGTGACTGTACAGTTTGAAATGCTATTTTTTAATCAAGTTTCATAAAAATGCAGAATTTTGTTTTACTTTTTTTTTTAAGTTATGTTAACATACAGAACACTACATTGTTGTTTTTTGGGGAAGGGGAAAATGTCACTAACAGAATGTCTCTGCATCTGGATCAATATGGGAGAAAACACTTGCCCCCTCTAGTTTCGAGAGACTTTCTCTTTACTCCCAGGAGAAGGGATTCCCTGACGCTGACACACATTCGCCACATTGGTACAAACGCCTTGAGGTGTGGAAAAACTAAAATTCATTTTTATGCCCTCATGTGCTCTTCTCCCCCTCTGCCTTCAGCATGGACTTGACTCCTTTAAACCCAGAAACCTGTTGGAGCCTGACCCAAAACAATTGCTTACCAGGATGTCAGACAATCTGGACTTGCCAGTGATGCCATGGAGATGGCATCCCTCAAAAGGGCAGCAATTCCTTATTTTGGGGTCTTCAAAATGATAATTCTGCCATTTTCATTTCATTTCCTCAAAGACAGGGTTGGCTGGTGAAAAGTTGTTAAACAACATGAAATATCAATCCTCCCTCTAAACTTTCCCTGTTCAGAGTATCAGATGAAAACCTCATTGGGTTTTCCAGTCTTGGTAGTCCATTGAAGGGAGTTTGAAAGTTGTTATTATATACTTTTAACGGTTGTTTGCCCACATCCTGCCTGAAATACCATGATTTTTATGAAAAGTATCTTTAATAAAGC
The DNA here is from genome assembly GCA_026826555.1 of Tolypeutes matacus. NCBI lineage: Eukaryota > Metazoa > Chordata > Mammalia > Cingulata > Chlamyphoridae > Tolypeutes > Tolypeutes matacus. The sequence goes on along the minus strand of JAKSZT010054568.1, from coordinate 6,347,083 downwards.
AGGATACAGTTTGGCTTGGAAAAAGAATATATTAGAAAAGAAGAATGAATAAATTAGTAAGCTAAGCATGTATCTCAAAAGTTGAGAAAAGAACAACTAGGAAAAGAAAGTAGAAGGAAGAAAATAATAAAGGTAAAAAGCAGAAACTAATGAAATAAAACAAGCAAAAAATGGAAAGCATCAGCACGGAATAAGTGATATACTCTAACTGCCTGACCAAGGAGAGAGAGAGAAGGCACAATTCACCAACAGCAGGTAAGAAGGGAAGAAATGTAAATACAGGTGCTGCAGACATGAAAAGATAAGGGGGTATTATGAACAACCTCATGCCAAAATATCTGCTAATTTAGACAATTCCTGGAAAAAACAACTAATTAAAACTGAATCAGGGAAGCGGCTGTGGCTCAATCAGTAGGGCTCCCGTTTACCATATGGGAGGCCCCGGGTTCGGTTCCCGGGGCCTCCTGGTGAAGGCAGGCCCGCCCGCATGGCGTGGTTAGCTGACCCAGCGAGCACAAGCAGCAAGGGGGGGATAAATGAATGAATAAATAAAATCTTTTAAAAAAAACCTGAATCAGGAATTATGTAAATATTGCTAATCTTCACATAAAGCTCTGGGGCTCTTTTTTCTGCTTAGGATGGGGGAAAAAAGGCATGAGAACATCAAGAAAGCAACAAAAAAAAATTAAATAATCTACAAAATTATAACTTTTCTCGAACCCGTCAGAGAGCTGAGTTCACAAGGCAACCAGGTGAACTGAATCCCATAGGGTGACAAGCCCCTGAAAGGAGACATGGGATGTGAATTGTTTTCACCCCTGGCAGACCACAGGAGTAGAGGTGGCCACTATAAAACCAGGTTAAGGAGAAAATAACTAAAACTTTAATGAAATCTTAAAGGCAGAGCGTGGCCTAGAGTGAAAGTGGAGTAACTGGGAGCCCCAGATTCAATGGGAGTGTGCACTCGCAAGTTTCTTCCCATGGGCCTCTGCCAGGTGTTTATGAGATCAGGGGTAGGGCAGGAGACTAGAGGGAATGCCTCTTGGTGGTGGGGCACACACACAAAACTCTGCCCACATCCCTGGACCCTTCTCTCACTTGAAGCAAAAGCCTCAAACTCCTGGGGGAAGCGGTAAGAGGCCCGCTTGCTGCCAGGGCACAGGCAAAAAGACCCACTGCTTTGGGGGAGGGGTAGAAGCAAAAGCCATCTGCCTCTGGGGATAAGAGTTAGGAAACCACTCTGCACCCAAGGACCACGCAAAGGTCCACTGCTTCTGTGAGGAGGGGTAAAAGCAAAAGCTGTCTGCCCTTGGGGAGCGTCAGGAAATCACCCAGGCTGGACCATCACTCGCACAAAGCAGAGGTCAGCTACCACTAGAGGAGTTTCTCCCAAAAATACACAGTAGTTTGGCTGCTACAGGGGAATTGTAGTAATGCTGAAAAAGCTGCATACCCAAGGCTTAGACACACAGGACATGCCTAAAACAGGCTGGTTCAGAAGGACTAACTAAGAACACTCCCAGGAGCCAATGTAGCTCAGAGGTTGAGCCCCTGCTTCCCATGTAGGAGGTCCTGGGTTCAATCCCCAGTACCTCCTAAAAAAAAAAAAAAAAAAAAACCAAAAACCCTCACCCTACCATGAGCCTAGCATTGAGTATAAAAAGCAACAGCAGTTTACCCCTAGGAGAGAAGCAAGGGCAGGGAGAGAGATTCCCCTCTGCAGTGCAGGTGTAAAGTGTCTGCTAAAAGCCAGGGGTGAGGCACCCACACTTAAATACAAGGTAGAAGCAGTCTTAGGAAGCGAATGTGGCTCAAGCACATAGGAGGTCCCAGTTTGGTTCCCCGGTGCCTCCTAAAGATGACAGCGAGCTGGCATGACAGGCAGGCATGGCAAGCTGACACAAGATGAGGCAATAAGAGATACAAGAAGAAAAACCTAATGAGAGACACAACAAAAGCAGGGAGCAACAGTTCCCGGTGCCTCCTAAAGAAGACAAGCAAGACAGCGAGCTGGCGTGGTGAGCTGACGCAACAAGATGACGCAGTGACATGAAGCCACCAAGAGACACAGCAAGGAAACACAATGAGAGACAACAAAAAAAAAAAAACAGGGAGAGGAGGTGGCTCAAGCAATTAGGTGCCATCCTCCCACATGGGAGGCCCCTGGTTCGTTTCCCAGGTGCCTCCTAAAATAAAAAAAATTAAAAAATAAAAAATATCCTTACCCATGTTTTCTCCTGTTCAGTCAATTACAGGGAGAAGGCTGTGAAAATCTCCAACTATGATACAGATTTGTCTATTTCTCCCCCTAAGTACCGCCAATTTTTGTTTCATGAATTTTTATTATTAGGTATGTTCATATTTAGAATGTCTTCCTGTTAAATTTTTTTAAACCATTATAAAATGTTTCTCCATCTCTAGTAATACTCATTGTCTTCAAGCCTTCTCTAGTATTAATAGAGGCACACAAGCCTTCTTGAACCTACCATTTCCATGGTACATCTCTTCCTACCTGTGGTGATTTGAAGCTGTATGTACCCCCAGAAACACGTTATTAAATCTAATCCATTCCTATGGGTATAAACCCATTGTAGGTAGGACCTTTTGATGAGGCTACTTCAGTTAAGGTGTGACCCACCTCATTCAGGATGGGTCATAATTTTCTTACTGGAGTCTTTTATAAGAGAATGAAATTCAGATAGAGAGAGAACAAGTCATGCAAGCAAGAAGCTGAAAGCAAAGAAACCCAGAAGAGAAGGGAGAGACCAGAAGATGCTGCCATGTGCCTTGCCAAGTGGCAGAGGAGCCCAGGGTCACCAGCAGCCGATCTTCAGAAAGAAAGCATCACCTTGATTTGGACATTTCCCTGGACTTTAACTGTAAGCTAATAAATTCCCATTGTTTAAAACCAACTCATTTCATGGTATCTGCTTTGAGCAGCCTAGGAAACTAAAATATTATTCTTTTACTTTCAACTTAAATCTGTTTTTAAAGGGCCTCTCATGTAAGCAGGGTCTTACTTTTTCATCCAGTCTGACAATCTCTGACTTAATAGGAGTGTTTAGTCCATTTACATTTAATTTAATTATTAATATGGCTGAGTTTGTCTGCCATCTCCCTATTTGTTTTCTGTTTGTCTCATCTATGTTTTGTTCCTGTTTTTCTTTTCCTTTCTTCTTTTAAGTTGGCCAAATGGTGACTATTCTCTTTTTCCTCTATTAGCTACATTTACTCTTGTTTTGTTTCTTTAATCAGTTTTACTGAGGTATAATTTCTATCAATATACTTTTTTTAACTTTAGAGAAATCTTTCAGGAATTAATATCCCATTATAAATATACATTATACAACAATTTCTTCAGTTTCACCTCAGGTTTATTTTCTGCAGCTAGATTCAACTAAAAGAGAAATTAATGCCTTATTTCAAAAATTAAATTCACCAATGTTAAGTGTACAACTCAATGAGTTTTGGCAAATATATAGACAACATTTCTATCACACGAAAAAGTTCCTTTATACACATCCTTTGAAGTCAATTCCCCACTCCTCTCCCTGACCTCAGGTGACCACTCATCTACCTTCTACCACTATACTTTTGCCTTTTCTAGAATTTCAGATAAATAACTGTTGGGGACAATGTTCAAGTTTTAATTTGAGTTCTTATAGGTGTGCACCCATTTGTGAATAGGACCTTTTGAAGCTGTTATTAGTGAAGGTATGGCCAAACTGAGTCAGGGTGGGTCTTAATCCATATGACTAGAGGCCTTATAAAGAGAAGAAATTTGGAGGCAGTCAGTCCGGAGAAATCAGCAGCCAAAATCAGTAGAAACCAGAAGAAGCCAAGAGGAGAGAGTATCTTGATGGAGGAGAGCTATCCCCAGAGTACTACTGACTCCCAGAGAAAGCATGGCAAAAAAATATATTTTTTAAATTTTACATTCAGAAACAATAAATGTTAAGTTCTTAAAGAAAAAAGGAATTGAGAAAATAATCATAAAAATAGACAGCAGGGGGCAATGCAATATTACTATTTCCATATTAGAGACTCAGCGATACCTTTGGGGCTATAATACCATCAAATTCAGTACTCTTGATTTTCTCTAAAAAGTCTGTTAACATAGCTTTTACCCTCATTTCTAAATGAGTATTCTGTGTGGCCTCTCAGGAATAATTCTTTGCAACCACTAGTCACCTGCCATTTGTCTAGCACCTCTGTAACTTTCTTTTCTGTGGAGTAGCAAAAATGAACATGTCTATTGTACCTTCTGCCCCATTCTCCCCTCATCTTCTGGGGAACCCAATACCCTCCTATCCAACCCGCACAAAACATTTAAATCCAGACAAAACAAACACCATGTTTGTCCATAAATTATAGACAAAGGAAATCTGCGATAAATACAAGTTTTCACTTTAATATTTATTTATTTTATTTATTTTTTTTTTTTTTCCCACTTAATGCCATACAAAACCTAAGATATCAACTCTTGGAATCCAGAAATATAATGTCAAAGTATATTTTACTGCCACAACAATTTATAATGAAACTGGCATTCGTGAATGGAAGCTGGTCAACAATGGTGTATTGCATGGTAGGCACATTGCTTATTTGTATAGCTTTATCAGTAGGGTTCCATCATTTCAATAATTTGACCTACCACACTACCTTGAAACATGAGATAATTCAGGGCAAGTTTTGTGATAAAGAACAACTCGGCATTACCCAAAGGGAGTCGATGTTTAATGCAAGAAGAGAACATTTTAACTGTTGCATTATACTGTCTTCAAGATCCTGCCTAATTCTGTCTATCCAACTTCCCTCCATGTATTTGCTTTACCTAGGCAATTTTGCTGTGCTTTACCCCTTTCATCAGGGGAGAGTTTGTTGGTGTTATCTTGAACTTTCCTTCATGTCAAATAAAACCTTTTGTGTCAACTCCTATTATATATGGGTTCTCTAGTACCATTTTCAAGCAAGACAAAGGTTCCTGAAACATTATGGTAGATCTCTAAAACTTTCACAATTACATTCCAAATACTCATAAGCTTTTTTAGTAGTAGAAAAGGATGTATCTGTTGTTTTTAGGGATTTGTGTTTCTGAGTCAAAACTAAACAAGGAGTAGGGACAGCAACTCAAGATCTACCTGATATTATTAATTGGAGGAAAAATTCTCAGGCTCCGGCAGCATGGAATTAGTGGCAAATGAAACGGTTCCTAGAAGAGAGTTCCCAAAAGATAAGCTGAGAAGGATTTGAGGAGCCAACAGCTGACTTGGGAATTGAAGCAAACAGAAGTGTAATCAACAGATCACACAGGAAGGGCTAAAAGCATGACGATCTACCTTTGAGTTCTCAAGTGATTCCTGGGATAGTAAAGGAAAGGGGAAAGAAGAGCTATACAGGCCTTGACCATGGACCAAGACTCACAACTTCGAACATGGAGTACTGCAGGAACCATTCACACTGGCAGAGCTAATCACAAATGTGATATCCTTGTAATTCTGAAAATTCTTCTTTCATTGATGAAGGAGAAAACAGTTTCATCCTTGAAAAGAGAAAGTCCTCTACAGAGATGTAATTTAAGTTCAGCAGAAGATATAGTCCCTTGGGTGCTCACCTTTTTCAGGATGTGATTTTCTAATTTGGGGGAATAATCCATTCTGATAGAAGAAGAAAACAAATGAGCTAGACAAAACTCACTGTGTTAACTATAGATAAGTAAGTTAGTAACTTGTGAGACATATTAGACATAGTAAATAGAGCACAGATGTGTGACCATAAGTAGGAAGGGATGGAACGACTAAGAGATACCTAATACTCATGAGGCACCAAAAATACAAAAGGCACCCAAGGCACTAAATAATCATGACATGCTAATAAGGCATGAGCCCTGTGAGGCCCTCATTATTTGTAAGTCTTAATTCAGTTACCCATTGATGACTCTTATTCTGTCCAAGAAATACAAATCTAATCCATGGCTACTCATCAGGATAAGGGGCAAGCTACTGCTGTGGCCAGGTGTGCTTTCCCCTGAGCCTCTTCCATGGAGCAAGGCTGCATCGCTGGCTCTGGGCACACTGTATCTGATTGGGTCTCCCGGCTCAAACTCTAGCTCTGGCCCTCTTTATAACCACACTACCAAGAGGAGGCTACTGGGCATCAGGACAATATACAACCCAGGACTCGGGGGATCCGGTCTTTGCACGCCACTGGCAACCCATTGTAATAGTGGTCCTCCATCCCATAACCTTCTCCTTGCTTCTCACTGTGTGTTTTCAATTGATTCAATAAACCATGTGATTCAAGCATTCTGATTTGATTTGTGAGCCTTTCTGTTCCGTGGCCTCTGTTATAGCTTGTCTGGTAGTATATTTGGAGACTACCATTGTATGTGGTAATTTCCCACAAAAACACATGTACACAGAGACTGCTGAGACTTCTGGTCTCCTCATTTTGTTTAGGCATTTGAGCCCACTATCTATCCCAGGCTCACCTGAGCTCTAAACCTCTTCTCATAGCTCACTATTCCCAATCTGCAACAGGCTTAACTCTAAAGGACCAAAAATATGTCACTTTCATACAGTGAACTAACCTAAGTATTGTAGCTGCAATAAAGCTGTGGTATATTTCTCTAAATCCATTGCCTCTATTAAACATCAGCCAAACCTCAGAAGAGTCTTGAAGAAATCGTGCTATGGTCTGGTCTTCAATCACAAAATGAGAGGACATTAAGTTCATGAGAATTAAGTGGAGAACAATATTAGCAATGGAAAACAGGTAAGAATTACGCATTGATGATTACAATTTTTTTTTTGCTTTTAAATTAATGAGTGAAAACAGACACATGTTTAGAATCACTCCCGACAGGATAACAGTTGATTAAAAGAAAGGTCAAACTTGGTGGAAATGTTTCAACTGAAACTATAAATTAAAAAATGAATATTTAAATATAAATATATATCATTATAAATATAGCCAAGTTTTCTGCACAATAATATGAAGAATAAATGCCATGTCTTAGAAGAGACTAAAAGGATAGATTTTAAAAAGGACAGAATAAGGATATTAGAAACAATTCAAACTGTAAAAACTGTCTTAAAATGCTTTTTCCTCACTTCTAAAAATAAAATATAGAAAACATTCAATACTTATTTAATTCAAGTAAGTACACTAGAGATAAGAGTTCATTTCAGTACTACAATTGTTCAACTTTCTCCTAATACAGGTTATGTCAATTTCCTAAATTCAATTTTGCCCCACTCCCATGCTTCCTTCATCCCCTTCCCCAAGTTTTTTAAGGAATTAGTAATGTTGACACTGTGAAAAAAAATTTCTTTTTGGAATATTTTCATAGAACCATGTAACCAACTACAAGATAATTAGACAGATGATAGATAAATGGATGGATGGAGAGAGAGAGAGAGAGAAAATAAGGCTCACCTCCATAAATTGCATATGAAAACCAACCTCATTATTTTATAGTTGTGTTATTGTACAAAAGTTATATATAGTATTTTATTATATTAATATATAATACATAATTTTTAGACAAACAGTCATGAAACAAGACTGCTTTTCATATAAAACGTATGGAAATCAACTTTATTATATACACAGAGCTATATCTATGTGCTACATGTATTTTATAATTATATGCAATTTGGCATTTTTTTTATCCCACTGAACTATGGCATAAGGGACAGAAATTGTAGTTACTGATTTCCTGGGCCAGAACACAGTGCTTGCATACACTGCACATCCAGAATTGATATTCAGTGATCGGGCTTCCTGTGGCAACACATGTTGGCAGCTTTCCCTCCCCACTGTAAAAAACAAGAAGAAAAACAATTCCTTATACTTTAAAACTTCTAATTAGTATCATTTATTTTTCACACTTAAAAAAACTGAAGAATGAAAAAATTTCAAAGTAAACTTCAAATAAAAACTTTTCTTACAATGAGAAAATAAAGCACTTATGCACTTGTCAGACTAAACAAAATACGATATAATGTTAGGGTAAATAATTTTAAAATGTAGTGCTTTATTATAGCTCATCACTATACATGTAGATGCCCAAGCTTCTAATAAGGTAGAATGATATCCACTAATTATAATTAGCCTACCCTTCAAGAAGGCTGTCCAATTCAGATTTTCTGTTATCTTTTGGAGTATGTTTGGTGAAGATTTCCAGAGCAAGATCTTCATATTGCTGTTTCTGTTCGGAACTGAGGGTCTCTAAAGATTCAAGTTTAATAAAAGCTTTTGAACAGGTACCAAAAGCTCGACTAGCACATGCACAGAGTGCTAGCAGGGAGTAGATCTCAACAGCAGGGATAATGTCTTCATAGTCTCTCAGGTGGAGAGCTAGGAAAGAGGGGACAATTTGGATGTTAAGTAATCTTGATTTATGAACATGCATGGGAAAGAATCCATGTTAAACTTTAGTATTCTACTCTAACCTACATGAACTTGAACAAACTTAAAGAAAACAGTGGTGGAAGATGGGGCATTAGGAGGAGGAAGGAGGCTGTATCATCTCCCAGGTTTCGTAAAGCCAGTTCATGGCTCAGGTCCTATGAGAATCACCAAAGGACTCACAGGGCTGCGCCACTGAGAAATATACTATAGACATAAAACTTCTGATGGTGAAACATGCATTTTTCTTCTTCTATTTAAGTTAGAAATTTCTGAGGTTTTCCAGAAAAAGTAAGTTAATAGTATACTACGTGTGATGGGTTGAATTGAGCACCCCAATTTGGACATATTCTTGGTCTTGGTCTGCCTTCTGGTGGGTGTGGCCCCACTGAATCAGGGTGCACTTTAATCTGATTACCGGAGTCCTTTATAAGAGTGGAAGTCAGACAGAGAGAGAAGCCACTGGGAGCAGCCAGAAGCCAGAAGTCGACAGAACCCAGAAGAGAAAGGAGAAAGACGCCACCATGTGCAGTGTTATGTGATAGAAAAGACAAGGTCCCAGGATCACTTACAGCCAGCCCCAAAATGCCTCATCACCTTGATCTTGGACTTCTCCTAGCCTCAAAACCATGAGCTAATAAATTTCCAGTTGTTCAAACCAACCTATTATATGGTATTTGTTTTAGCAGCTAGGAAACTAAAACACTATGTTAGTCATAATGTTCAAGATAATAACTTTTTTTAAAGGCAAAGAAATATCAAATCATGTTTTCTCTTTGTGATTTTTTAAGCAATAATATTGCTGTTGTGTTTGTTTCATTGGAACAAAAAAAATTTTAAGAAAAGAGTGAAAATGAACCTCTAATTGTTAGTTCAGACAATTTATTTTGACAGCTACAGTCTCTTATTTTCAGTTTTTCTATACTAGAGTTATATTCGCTTTCTTAAAAATGAACTAAAATAATGAACTATAGAATTAATATCAAATTTGTAATCAAACTGTACGTTTTTCTTCTCTAAACTTTGCAATCTTAAAAATACCGTGCTCGGGAAGCGGCTGTGGCTCAATCAGTAGGACTCCCGTTTACCATATGGGAGGCCCCGGGTTCGGTTCCCGGGGCCTCCTGGTGAAGGCAAGCCCGCCCGCACGGCATGGTTAGCTGACCCAGCGAGCACAAGCAGCAAGGGGGGGATAAATGAATAAATAAATAAAATCTTTAAAAAATAAAAATAAAAAAAAAATACCGTGCTATATTGGCTCCATTTTTGAAGAAGTTTTGGATCACAGAAGGGTTATAACTATGGCAGGGGAGGATCAATGGGGTGGGGTATCAGTGGTGGGGGATACATGGGAGGAAGTTCACCTGGGCATACACATAAGGTATATAAATATGCTCAAATGTTCAAATGTGGGATATTGCCACAGTGGGTAGGGAATCATACAACAACCAAAAGATTATTGAATTCCTATCCTGGGGAGCTCTGCCATATACTCTAATGGAACAGCAACAATCCCCCAAGTACAGGGGCAAAGACTAGGGAAGAAAGAGGGTCAACTGATGGGCCCTTGATATTGCCAACTATGCTTATGAGCCTTTTGCTCTTGAATTTGCAACTTAGCCTAGTGTTGTAGAGTGCCTAAGAGTTACCTCCTGAGAGCCTCCTTGTTGCTCAAATGTGGCCTCTCTCTAAGCCAAACTCAGCATATAAATGCATTACCTACCCCCCAGCGAGGGACATGACTCCCGGGGGTGAGCCTCCCTGGCACCAAGGGATTACTACCAAGCACTGGCTGGTGATACAACTGGAAAAAGACCTTGAATAAAAGGGGGAAAAGGTAAAGACAAATGAGTGTATGTGACTAAGAGACTTCAAAGTAAGTCGGGAGATCAGTAGAGAGGTAACGCTTATGCACGTCTCAGCACAATCTCATAGACAGCCAAGGTAGATACTACCCCAAATAGTTGGGCTCCTGAGGGCTCCAGAGACACCCAGGTCCTACGGTCATGGCAGACAGCTCCGAAGTTTGGTACCTTGCCAGTGGGCCCTACTTTGGAGTTTGTGTTCCCGAGTGTGACACAGTTGGACTCAGATGTGACTTCTCTACACATGCCTCTTCTGTCCCTTTTATTTGAATCTATAGTTGGTGCTGGAGTTGATAGATTTATGTCCAGGAGACTTTAATCTTTGGGCTGTCCATGTGCCAGCTGGGCCCTGAGCCTCAGCGGAGTTGCTACACCTACTCGCCAGTTTATTGGACTCATCCAGGACAACTAACAAGGAGGTAAGGATGGACAATCACCACACCAAGGAACCGAGAGAGTCTACAACTGCAAACAAGAGAGTCCCATCCATCAACCATATGGATCGAAGCCCCCTCTCAATTAGAGATGGAGTTGGCATCACCATGCCAGAATCTTTAGGATTGGGGAATAAAATATGGACTAGAGTAGACTTACATGTATTCTACTATAGATTTATTGTGATTCTAGCAGTGGAAGAAATTATATCATTGATGTGGAGACAGTGGCCACTGGAGGTGCTGTAGTCAGGGAGAGGGAAAAAGAGGTGCAATATGGGGGCATTTTCAGGACTTGGAATTGACCTGGGTGACATTGCAATGACAGATACAGACCATTATATATCTTGACATAATCTACAGAATTGAGTGGGAGAGAGTGTAAACTACAATGTAAACTATAATCCATGCCTAGTGGCAATGCTCCAAAATGCGTTCATCAATTGCAATGAATGTACCACACTAATGAAGGAAGTTGTTAATGTAGGAAAAAGTGGGAAGTGTGGGGAGTGGGGCATAAGGGAATCCCTCATATTTTTTTATGTAACATTTTATATAATCTAAGTATCTTTTAAAAATAAAAATATATATATATTTTTTAAAAATGCAATTAAATATAATGGAATACTTTTTTTAAAAATACCTTGCCATAGTTAAATATTGGAAAATACATAAATCAAAGTTAAAACAATAAATTCATGCATTTTACAATTAGATTCCCATACATTGGTTTTTTGGTCAAATGTTTAGAAAAAAGTTTTAGTGTAAGAAGCTGATTAAAAATATCTTTATTTGGTTACAATGAAGAATACCCTCTAATTTCACATGTGGAACATAACAGGCTCACAGAAAATAATTTACAGGGCAAACACTGATTCAGATCATTTTATCATGGAAAGACAAAAATACTAAAAGCACATAGATATTTTCTCCCAATAAGTGAAGAATCTCAAGTTAAAAGTCTAATTTATTTTGGAATGTTAGAAATCTAGAAATTATGTATAAATTGTATAAATACCACTATTTTAACAGTAGATGATTTATAGCATATTAATCAGCTGAAATTAAATAAAGTCCAGTTATAAAATAAATGTATAAAATAAAATTCCTATATATAATTAAGTGCCAATTGGAAAAAATCTTACAGTCACAATGCTAGTAATAGTAATAAACTAAAAAAGAAATGCCAATGGCATACAAAAAGAAAGCTACAGAACTTTATAGAACACTCATACACAAAAGTTTAAAAACGAGATGTCGAAACAAAAAAGATGGGAAGCGGCTGTGGCTCAATCAGTAGGGCTCCCGTTTGCCATATGGGGGGCCCTGGGTTCGGTTCCCGGGGCCTCCTGGTGGGGGCGGGCCCGCCCGCACGGCGTGGTTGGCTGGCCCGGCGAGCACGAGCAGCAGGGGAGGGATAAATGAATAAATAAAAAATAAAAAAATCTTTAAAAAAAAAAAAAAAAAGAAACAAAAGATTACAGAAAATATTATGAACAATTGTATACCAACATATTAGATAATCTAGAAGAAATGGAAAACTTCCTTGAAATATATCAATTATCCAAATTGACTCAAGAAGAAATAGAAACCCTCAACAAATCTATAATAAATACGGAGATTGGATCAATAATCAAAAAGCTTCCACCAAAGAAAAGTATAGGACCAGATGGCTTCACTGGTGAATTATACCAAACATTTAAAGAAGAATTAATATCAATTCTCAAACTCTCCCAAAAAATCAAGCGAAAGGAACATTTTCTAATTCATTCTATGATGCCAGCATTATTCTGATACCAAAACCTGATAAAGGCATCACAAGAAGAAAATTAGGAACTAGTTTCCCTCATAAATATAGATGCACAAATCCTTAACAAAATACTAGCAAACTGAATCCAACAGCATATTAAAAAGATTATACACCATGACTATGGTGGTTTGGAGCGATATGCCCCAGAAAAACATGTCTTAAACTTGTCCTTAAACATGTCCTATGGGTGTAAACCTATTGTAAGTAGGACTTTTTGATGAAGTTACTCCAGTTAAGGCGTGGCCCAATTCAATCAAGATGGGTCTTAATCCTATTACTCATAAGAAGAATGAAATTCAGAGAGAGAAAGAGAAAGCCACAGAGGGAGTAGCCAGAAGCTGAACATCAAGGGAACCCAGGAGAAGGGAAAACCTAGGAGAGGCCACAGTCTTCTGGGAGAAGTATCACCTTGATGGTCCTTCAAAACTGTGAGCCAATAAATTCCCATTGTTTAAATCAACCTATTCCATGGTATTTGCTTGAGCAGCCAAGGAAACTAAAACAATGACCAAGTGGGATTCGTTTCACCACTGCTATGCTATATGTAATACAAAAGTCCTTGCCAGAGCAATTAGGCAAGAAAAAAAAAATAAAAGGTATCCAAATTGGAAAGGAAAAAGTAATACTATGCTAGGGTGATACTGGCACAAATATAGACAAAGAGATCAGTGGAACAGAATTGAAAGTCCAGAAAAGCACCCACACATCTGTGGCCAATTGGTTTTTGACAAGGGTGCTAAGTATATGTAGTCGGGAAAGAATCATCTTTTCAACAAATGTTATTGGGAAAACTGGATATCCACAGGCAGAAGAATGAAGTTAAACTGACCCCTACCTTACACCATATACAGAAATCAACTCAAAATGGATCAAGGACCTAAATATAAGAGCTAAAACTATGAAACTCTTAGAAGATAATAATGAAGCCAATCTTCATTATCTGGGACTAGGCAATAGATTCTTATATATGACACCAAAGGCATGAGTAACAAAGAAACAAGAGATAAATTTGATTTCATCAAACTTAAAAACTTTTGTGCATAGAAGGAAATTATCAAGAAAGTGATAAGAAAATCTACAGAATAGGAGGAAATAGTTTCAAACCATATATCTGACAAGGGTTTAATATTCAGAATATATGAAGAACTTTTACAACACAACAACAAAAAAGACAAACAGTCCAATTTAAAAAATGGACATTGGACTTGAATAGACATTTCTCCAAGGAAGATATACAAATAGCAAATAAACACATGAAAAGATGCTTAACATCACTAGCCTTTAGGGAAATGCTAATTAAAACCACAATGCGATACCACTTCACACCAATAAGAATAGTTATTAATAAAAAAATTTTAAAAAAAGGAAAATAACAAGTATGTGGCAGTTTGAGATTATTTTGTGAGTCCCAAAAAGAGAATGATTATGTTTAAACTAATCTATTCCTCTAGGTGATTGCATTAAATTTGATTGAGGGGCCTTTGATTAGATTACTTGATAAGATCGCTTTAGGGCTTCTGAGAGTCTTTGTCAGTGAGGTGTGACTCAGGTTGAGTCTCCACCCCCTTGTTGGGTCTGATATAAACAGAAACACAGAGAGAGAGAAGAAAAAGGAGCCAGGATATTTGATTCTGCAATGTGAGAGAGAGGACTGCAGGAAGAGAGAAGCCACTAAGAGGCTCAGAGAGGCTGGGTCCACAGAGCAGTTCAAGAGGAGATGAGCTAGAGAGGAAGGCTGAGACTTCAGCAAAGATTGGGAGCCATCTTGCTTTTCCATATGCCTGGATAAAAGAATCAACAGTCGCTGACTTTGGTGAGAAAGCACCTCTTAGGGTGCCCTGATTTAGACTTTTCATGGCCTTGTAATTATAAGTTTTTACCCCCAATAAAAACCCTTTATAAAAGCCAACACATTAAAAAATTTTTTTTAATTTTTTTAATTAAAAAAAAAAAAAGAGGTGGTCAGGGGCCAAGCCCCAGTGACAGGTGTAGAGAGGGGTTGGGGAAGAGTTTCCTAGCCTTTCTTAGAGTTCCCTTTTCCATATAACTGCCATTACATCTTTTCTAAGCAGTGCTATGATATATTTAAGATTCAAGCAAATTACAGATTTTACTAATATTTAAAAAAAAAAAAAAAAGCCTACACATTTCTGGTACTTTGCATCAGCATCCCTTTGGCAAACCAAAACAAAGAGGATGCAGAAAAACTGGAATTTTGCCGCATTTTTGGTGGGAATGTAAAACAGTGCAGCCACTCTAAAAAGAAATATGGCAGTCCCTCAGAAAGTTAAATATAGAATTACTATTTGACCCAACAATCCCTTTTGTAGAAATAAACCCAAAGAATGTGAAAACCGTGTTGTAAACAGATACTTGTACACCAATGTTTAAAGCAGCATTACTCAAAATAGCCAAAAACTAGAAACAACCCAAGTGTCCATCAAAAAAATGAGTGGATAAAATGTGGTGCATACATAATATGAATATTACTCAGCCATAAGAAAAAACGATACTACAGGACATGCACAAAATGGAACAACCTTGAAAACATTATGCTCAGTGAAATAAGCAAGACACATAAGGACAATAATTGCATGATGCCACTTATAAGAGATGACTGAAAATAGTATATTCTCAGAGACAGAAATCAGATTAGAGGTTATGAAGGGGGGAATATTTGTAAAAATAAAAAATAGATAAGTAGATGTTTCTGGATGAGAAAATCCAATACTGTAAAGATATAAACAGTCTCAATATTAATATATTAAATTAATGCAATTCCAATTCAAAATCCAATGGGACTTCATTGAAACTCCCCCCATCCTCAGACAGATTCTAAAGTTGATCTGAACGAATAAATGCCAGGAATACCCAAAATATTTTTCAAAAAGAAAAGTAATGAAGGAAAGCTGAACTATCAGATACTAAAATGTAGAAGTAAAGGAAATAAGAGGACAATATTGGCACAGAAAGAGATAAATAGAAAATAATAATAGTCTAGAAAGAGATTAAGAACATGTATAAATTTAGTTTCATGAAGGTGGAATTTCAAATATGAAGAAATTCTGGAGAAGGTATTAGTACTCCCACTTTACACTAAAAGAAACTGAACCTTAGAAAGTTAAGTACTTATACTTTATAAATGCTGGCAGATAATCAATACGTATAACAGAGGGTTAATATATATAATCTATAAAGAGCTCTTACAAAATAATAACAAGTTAACATAAAATGTAACCCTACGAAATTCCAGAAACATTCAAACAAGGTTTTCTCTAAAAGGTTTGTCCTTTCATTGTGCCATTGTAATAGAGAGTAAGGATATATTGGGGTGTGATGTGCCCTGGGTGATAAGATGAGCTGCAGATTGGAGATCTCAGGGGACCCAACCAAAGTGACACAGGAGGGTCAGGAAGACCCTGGCCATGCTTGCAGCCCTGCCCTGGCTAATCTAAAGGAGGTGGGGGGGTTGGCAGCCATTCACATGTACTGGTTTATAACATAATTTTCATAATTAGCTATTTTTAGAATTAATACATCTAGACTCTAGAATATCACTAATCCAGGAGAAATCAAGATCCTGATACTATATTGCATGGAAATAATCTTCTAAAAATGATGGTACAGAATGAGCATGAAATATTATGTAACTATTAAAAATGAGGACTAAGATCTATGTTTACCAATGTGGAAAGATATAACTACAACATACTGTAGAGGGAAAAAAGCAAGCTCCTGGACATATATTTTATGATGCTATTTTAAGGAAAATTGTATGCAATTTTATAGGCATGAAGAGATGTCTAAAATGAAGTTTGCCCAGATGTTAACAGTGATTATCTCTGAATTATAAGATTTAAGATTATTTTACTTTTTTTTTGGATTTTTGTTTTGTTGAAAATTGTTAGGGGACGGATGTGGCTCAAATGGTTGGGCATCCGTCTGCCATATGGAGGGACCTGGGTGCGATCCCTGGGACCTCCCGGTAAAATTAAAAAAAATATATATATAGAAGGCACATGGGCTGCCAGGCTCTGTGTGCTGGTGAGCCGCCAGGCCCTGGGAGCATGCAGCAAGATGATGATGTAACAGGAGAGAGACGCAGGGGAGAGACGAGACAAGATGCTCCGAAAACCAGGAACTGAGGTGGGGCAGGTGGCAGGACACCTGTCTCCTACATCAGAGGTCTCCAGGATCGAATCCTGGTGAAGACTGGAGGAGGGAGGAGGATGAGAAGAGATGGCAGGAAACAGACACAGAAAATTGCCCAGCGAATGGACACAAAACAGCAAATGGTGAAGGGGGGGTTTAAAATGAATAAAGTAAATAAATAAATCTTTAAAAAAAAAAATTGTTAGATAAGTATCATTTTTATTTTAAAAAGTTAAATACTACAGAAATGTACCTACTGACATGGGAAGATTTTACAACAAATTATGTTTTTATAAAAGTGCACAAAAGTATGCCGTTATATTCCCAATATTGTTTAAAAACAAACAAAAACATGCACATGTAGATATGTTTACATATCTATAGACACACACTCATATATATCCCAAAGGATATCGATTGAGTTATTAGAAGGGTCTAACTCTGAATGGATGGAATAATAGTTGCTGCAAATGTTCTTTTTGCTGATCTCAAACCTCTGATTCTTCTGTGAGCAGTATATATTACTTTTATGTATTAAGGAAAATAAAAGAACTTCAAAGGGAGTAGGCACGAAACCAATTATACAGCATAATCTCAAATATATTGATATAAACCCATAGGAAAAATGTTATTGAAGTAAATATAAAGACAAACAGAAGGGGTGGCCCTTCCTATTCAAGTTAAAGTGTTTGAGCCATTCCGCAGGCCCTAGGTGATGCACCCACCTGTCTTCAGCGCAGTGTCGACATATCCCTCGTAGAGCTGCCTCTGTGCGAGGATAAAGAAGTGGTAAGCCTCAGCGCCTCGCCAGGCGTTGTCTGTGAAATGATTGGCTGTAGACAGAACTTCCTCTTCCAGCAAACCAGCCAAGGCAGAAGTGGCCTAGAAGTAAAGCAGACTCACATTTTCTGTCAACACAAACACTAATCCTGTACCAATGACTGCATAACAGTCATAACAATGAAGATAATTTCTAAAATTGTTATACATTAAAACATCTAAATAAGCGGATTTTTATCATTCAAAAAATTGTCATTAAAGATTTAATTTTTCCATTATAATTCATTTTTGTTAAACTGGTATGATCAAATTTTAAAATACAATTTTCAATTGAACTTTTAGTTAATAAGAGATTCATTTACACATTAAAATAATATATTCTACAAAAGACTATAGATCAGTCTCATCGAAAAAATAATTTTCAATATTTCTAAGTATAAATTTCTAAATAAGAGTACTAAATCTAAATGTCATTCCTTCTCAAATCATTTACGAAAATAAATGTAAACATGCAAATTAAATGACTCGTTTCTAAAGAGAATTTTGATGGGTTTTTTTCTCAAACACCTCAGATGATTCAATATTATTTAATGTTCCATCTTACCTCTGAACTCTTTCCTTTAACTTTTCCTCGTTGGGCATTTTTCATTTGTTCATGGTATTGCTCTATAAGTAAAGCTGACAGTACATAGAGCTTCTTGACACGTAAAGGTTTAGTTCTTTTCTTTGCCTCTTCATCTGCAATCTTTAAAAATTTAAAAATTTGGAGAAGATACCTGTTAATACATATCTATACAAATATAAGCAAGTCCAAAATTAATTAAATTGATTCTCCAAAAAAAATAAGGAAAATCAGTAGGGTGGAATAATCATATACCACCTATTTATAATAAATATTTAAAAATCGATTTTCTTTTCTTTAGTACTGTTAATACTTAGTTCTTAGTATTTGTTCCTTGGAATTAGAATCATATTAGAAAATAACAGGTGCTGCTAAAAACTAAATCAGAATGAAGAAAGCTTGCATGGAAAGGGAGTATGTTTCATAGCACAGGGGTTTTTAAACTAATGTTCCAAGTATTCACCGATATGATAGATTTCGTTAACATAGTGTACCCTTTAGAAGTTTAAATTTATTTTAAGTATTTTGAGGGAAATGTTTCCTTTTTCATTAAATCAAATGGGAATAGGCTAGAACTGTAGAATTTGCATACATTAATACTATACTAGTTATCCTCCTTCCAAATGTATGTTATGAAAGGTGTAATGTCTTTAAAACTGGTAAATTTAAAAGGACTCAAAATTCTTTTGATTATCAACAGGATTTAATTCCCAATTAAGGGAACTTGTACTTTGTAGGCCCCACAAATTCTATAATTCTTTAACTTCAGGACTGTAAATATACAGTTATATTATACAATATGATATGATGATATCCATTATATCGATATATCGATAAATAGCCTTGCTAGTGAAAGGTAATAATACCCAGATAATGCAGAGTTAGAGTAATAAAACCATAGAAATTTTGTTGTAACCAATATATGATTCCAGAGGAAATGGAAAATGTATTCTTTAATATATAAGAAAACATTTGTAACCAAAACAAAGTCACAAGATTATTATATTTATTACCTTAAACATCAGTTTAGCAGCATCAAAAAAATAATTGGCTTTCCGATAGAGTTCTATGGCATCAAGTATTTTATTCTTTTCCAATAAATGAGATGCATACCTAGCTAGCAGGGATCCAATTTCTTTCATACTATGATTTTTAGCCAACTCAACAGCTTTGTTCCACTAAGGGGAAAAAACAACAACATGCCATTCAGTTACCCAGGGATTTCAGTCACATGTCATAAAATTCAGACAATAAAACTTTAAGTAATAATAAAACACAACCTCAAAATTAAAAAAACTGGTATGTGCTTTTCAAAAATCACTTCAAATCAGGGCAATTATAAGTGTAATATGCTAGACATGTGTCAAAATGATGACATGACCTAAGACTTTGATTTGCTTAAGAAATGATCTGAAAAGGAAACCTTCAAAGTTTATATCACATTGGTCTCATCAATCTAATTTTGCAGAAACTATGAGCAAGAAAAAGATACACTTGTTTATATTTGTTTATAATAAAACAAAATATGCAATTTCATTAAGAAAATGTCCTATCAGATTTAACATTTAAAATTTACTTATACATTATAAGCAAATGGAGCTTTATAAAACACTTTAAGGAAAATACTTAGAAGAATACTTCGTAGATTGATAGTCTACAATTTCTACTATAATTTTGCACTTTGATTTCAATTAAATTTCAGTCCTTAAAAGTATCAAACATATGTTTTATATAGAGCGGAAGGAAAAAAGATTTGCCAAAATTAATATTGACAAAGTAACTCAATTCCTTCCTCTGACAACGACTACTAACCAGGCCTTCTCTTAGAAACAAAATCCAACCCTAATTAGATGCAGAAAATTACAAAATTACTCCCAGACAAAAATGTGCTGGACTAAAAGCACAGGGTTTGTTCATATTCCCATAATCAATCAGTTAAGAGTGGGTCACCCCTAATGGTCATACTTCAAGAAGCAAGTACAAACTCCAACACTTTCTCAGTCCTCAAGTTAGAGAATACCTAGTTCCTTCCACAACATTCACCTCAAGCGCTCTAACCCTCACATGAGCAAAAGTCTTTAGAGAATAGCAATGGTGAGTCTGGTTTTGCTTTGAATGCAAGCTTCCTAAGAGAACAAGCTGCACAGACAGTAAGCTTCTGTTCCTTACCTGGTTGAGATGTACACAGGTATCTACTGCTGCCTTTGGTTGATTACATTTCAAAAACGCAGTCACAGCTTGTTCACACATGCCAACTCTTACAAACATCTGTGCTATTTCCTAGAAGACCAAAATAATACTATCAGATTTCCCAGACCGAGAAAATCACTACCATTTTAATTCAGCAAAAGCCCACAGGGATTTAGCAATATTAAAATGACTGGCAGCCATAGTGATTTTTCTTTTAAACAGACATAGGGGCAGAGGCTACAGCTCAGGGAGGATGTTAAGGCCTCGCCTATAAAACCAATGCTTCATTGGCTCACTCTATGGATCTGACTTTTATTCAGGTCCTTTCTTCTCTCAGTTCAGTAGCCAGTTTACAAAGATGTCAAGCTCCAAAACAAACCTCACACCAGTAGGTTAAAAAAAAAAAAAACCTTTAACACATTCGATGGTACATAACACTCAGTGTTAATCATTAATTAGAGGCTTACAGAAATTCACAGAGCCCTCAAATACCTCTATAAAGAAATATCCTAGGAGAAGCTCCCCATTCATTACTTCTGGCTGTGAATCAATCAGGAAGCTAGACCCAAAACAGAGCTCCTGTGGAGGGTGGTGGCAGAGATAGAGAACCACAACAAAAGCCAGTCATACCTGTGTGGCTGCATTCTCCATTTTCAGAAAATCTTTTTCTTTCTGAATATTTCATCAGCCAGAGTTTTTCTCTCCCCACCCTTCATCAAAAATATTTGGGGAAATATCATAAAAGTACATATTGTATCCAACTATTCTTAATAGTAATGCTTATAGTTCCCTGATTATAAAGTAATACATTCTTATGGTAAAAATATTAGAAAGTATAAAAATTAAAGTTACTCATAATCTTACTATTAATAAATAACCCCTGTCAATATTCTGGTATAGTTTCCTAACATCTTCATACTATAAATATATATACATATGTGGGTTTGCATATGTGCTGCGATCATTTTATATATATAGATAGACATAGGTATCATGCATTTATCACTTAAATATTATGTGCATTTCCCCATAATATTAATAATTTCTCCAAAACTGCATTTAAAATTTGCAGTGCTTTAAATTATTTAATAATTGGGAAGCGGCTGTGGCTCAATCAGTAGGGCTCCCGTTTACCATATGGGAGGCCCTGGGTTCGGTTCCTAGGGCCTCCTGGTAAAGGCAAGCCCACCCGCACGGCGTGGTTAGCTGACCCAGGGAGCACAAGCAGCAAGGGGGGGATAAATGAATAAATAAATAAAATCTTTAAAAAAATAAAAAAATAAAAAAAATAAATAAATAAATAAATTATTTAATAATTATTTAATGGCTATAAATTTAGTCTTTACTTAATAATATCACTACTCTACACATTCTACAGCAAAAATTTTTCTGCTTCATCCAAGACACTTAACAGATGACACTAATGTAGGATACACTATTCCCACACCCAGGGTTAGAAGTAATGTCAGTTTCCCATTCAGAGAATAACATAGGATTGAGAATAAATGTGAGCCAAAATGCCATTATTATAGGGATAACTACTCTAATTCACAATAGAGAAAACAGAATTTTCAGAATTCTGTATTTACTTATTAATTAAACAAAATTGTGTAGAACTCACAACTGATATATGTCCAGGCCCTGCATTTGAGCTGCTCCTATAGTTATTATACAGCTCAGAGATTTACATTTTATATTTAAAAAACAAAATACAAACTGATTTTCATTATTTGACCATTAATTAAAAGAGGATTTAAAAGAATATTCAAAAGAAAGTTACAGTTTAAGTTACTAATAGATAGAATGAGGGTTGAGAAGGGGGGCTGATGCTTAATGTATGTAGAATTTTTAATAAAGTTGACTGAAAATGTGTGGAAATGGATAGAGTTGATGGCAACACATTAAAGTGAGTATAACTAATACTGCTGATTTATACATGTGATTGTGCCTGAAAGGATGTAAATGTCAATAGAAAGAAAGCTAGAGGATAATCTAGGGACGGAATAGCATAGTGGACTCGGAAATGGATGACAACTGTGGATAATAGTACAGACACAATGCTCTATGAATTAGGACGATTGCACAGACACTATCACGTGGTGTTAAGAATACTGTGATACGTGGGGAAAATACAACTAATGTAACTTATGAAATATAATTGACAGTAATATTGTAATATTTTTGTATCAATGGCAAAGAAGGTACTATATCAATGCTAAGGGTCACCAATGGGGGTTAGAAAGGGATAGCGGATTTTTCCTTTTGGAGTAAGGAAAACATTCTAAAACAGACTGAGGTGATGACAGCACAACTCTGATGAAACAGAGCCAGTGAGTTGACACTCTGGATGGACTGTACAAGGCAGAGGACTGTATAAAAGAGAACCCTGTGGTGGATAATGGACTGTGGTACAGTACAAATATGAGAACATTCTCTCATTAACTAAAATAAATGTACAATACTAATATATGGTTTATGGGAAAAATACACCAAATGTAAGTCATGGATTAGAACACTTTTATGTTCTTTCATCATTTGCAACACATGTTCCACAACAAAGCCAGGTGATGGTGGTGGGGTGACGCACAGGAATCCTGTATGTTATGCATGATTGTTTTGTAAGCTCACAACTCCTCCAATAATTTTTTTTTTAAGTTACAGGGAATTCTGCTTTTAGTTTCTCTTTTCTATCATTAAATACTTTATTGTTAATATAACCTAAGTTGAGCTATCTTTTTAAACTTTTGTCATAGCACATTTCAAACATGTACATACAAACACACTTCTCTTCACACTCCTCGGTTTATCTTGAAGCAAATCCGTGACAACGTATCGTTTCATCGGCAAACATTTCATGTACTCAGCTAGCTTTAAAAAGCAATTTATAAAACTGAAGGGACTACACAAGTCTATGGTCATATTAGGGTTGTAGAAATACATCTTATTTTTTTGCTCCATTTTTCAAGTATTCCATCACATTGATATATTGTTTTAATAAATAAAATGAAAGCATCATTCCATGTCTAAGAAACCATAAAATAGTAGATTATTAACTTTCTTGATTGCAGAGGATATTTCCTATGACATAAAAACCATATATTATAACCTAATAACTCTAAAAACAAAAATTAACAATACCCACTGGAAGCAACTTGTTGTTTTCTGGAAGTGAATTGGCAAGATTCTCTAATCCCTCATAATCTTCTAACATATAATAACATTCAGCTAAGCGTTCCTGGTTCCGGCCTTGTACATAATATTGCACAGCATTCAACCTTCGGAAAGGGGAAAAAAAAAAAAAACCTTTTAAAATTCATGTGACTCTCCTGAAAAATAAGCACTTTAACTAAAAATATCCCTTCATTAGAATTACCAATACTAACATCACACTTCATCATCTTCAGTTACAGAATGCCTTTCAAGCATATAAAGTGGGGGGAATCTAAGCACTTGTAGCATATTTTCGTTGCAATATTCTTTGGATAGTCTTACAAAATAATGATTTAATTTGATATACAGCTGTGGGACTCCCAAACCCTGACACAAATAGGTAACAAGACCGATCAAAATAGAAACAGAATAAAAACCAGTGACTTCTGGAAACAACCCATAATAACAACAAACAAATATAAAACACCTCCTTTGACTTTTTTTAGAAATAAATCGTGCAATGGCTCAGCACTGCACACCTGGTCTCTACCTGGAGAAAGCGGCCTGCAGCTTCAGTCAAACTCCACATTTGTGAGTTTGGAAATGACATACTCTTACAGTATTGATCTCACAACTTTAAGGATCTCTTGCTTCTAGTGTGAATCTAGAGCGACCTGAATTTTAGGATCAAGGGGAACGTTCTTCATTTCTCTAGCAGTACTTTATAAGAAGGTGTGGCGGCAGCTCCAATTTTAAGTGCTGCGTTAGCGGGGGAGGCAGTCCAGATGGCGACGTACCACTTTTGGCGATCTGCAAAGTAATCTCCAATGGCGCTGTGGGCTTGTTCAAGGAGACTGTCATCAGCGTCGCCAGACCCAGTTTTCAGGAGCTGGAGTACTCGAAACCAATCTCCCAATTTCAGCCGGAGCCCAATAGCCAGATCTCTACAAACAACAGCATTCATTCATAAGCTCGCTCACTCAACAAATATTTACTGAGTTCCTACAACGTGTTAGGCCCAGCTCCAGATGCCATGAACACACAGCAGTGAGTCAGACAGACAAGGCAACTCTCCAGACGTCTTAGAACGCTAAAATGTCTTTCAACATGACCATAAACACTCTGCCAGACCCGGTAAAGAGGCAATGGAGAGAGCCTGAAATAGGAAAAGGGAGACAATTTCCTGCCTTTTCTTTCTCCTGGATTTTAATTTATTTCAAAAATAATGATGTAAATAATAATGATATAAATAATAATCACTTCTTTTTATCAATGTCTTAAGCATGCTCAAGTTCATTGCAAAATAAAACATATTACACAAACACATGTTTGGATTTATATTTCCACTCAGGTCTTAAGTGTTGTACTAAGGAGCACCTGGAAGCATAAATAATACTAGAGAAAATCAGACACAGTGTTTACAGCTATAATGAAGTTCATACATCACTGTATGTAAATAAAAAATGAAGTATAAAGAATAAAACACACTACCTAAATTTTTATTTTATGCTCCTTGACAACAGAAAATTAAATAATGACCTGATCCAAACATTGAGAATCAAAAAATGAACTTTGTCATAAATGATTAAAAACTCTAGTCTCTGTAGTCCTATCGTATTTTTCCCCCCACCAAATGAAAAATCTCCCATAGTCAGTCATTAATAGATGTAAAAACAGAGTAAAAAGTTGCACCCCAATTTACAAAACATAAATTAATGAGGGGTATGTAGAATACCTAGGCTGTAATCCAAACTGAAAATTATTTTCTAAGTAAAATATGAGATACATTTAGTCTATTTTGCATTCCCCAGTTGCAAAAGAAAACTCATGAACTCTGGAAGTGCTCTGGGATGCCTGACCCTGACAGCTCACCTTCTGTCCATATCAAGATACATTCTTTCAGCCTCTTCAAACCTGCCAAAGTAGGTGACAACTTCAGCCTGCTTCATTGCCTCACTCTGTAGGTTGCCCAGGCGCTTCACAAACTTAATGCCCTGATAATCCTTGCAGCGCACAAATGCTTGCTCTGCAGTTTGCAAATCCAGCTTCTGAAGAGCTGCTTCAGCCAAAAGGCGCCTTTATAAGACAAAGACACAAAAAAGGCTATTGCAAATCACTGATAATCAAGTCTTGAATCAGAATTCGACTATTTCACTTCTTTTTTTCTAGTAAGACAAGGTTGAAGTGACTATTTCACCGCACTTAAACATGTTTGTGTTGAGCCCTCCAAATCTAAGGTAAATTCCTCTATTTTAAAAAGAAGAGCAAGAATGTAAGCTTATTCCCATCAGAAGGCAGGGATGAGATGCCAGAATGACAGAACCGCTGACACAGCAGGAAGTGGTTTTGATTTTGTTTTTGTTTTAATACCAAAGTCGGGGGTGTGGATTATCCTCTATGAACTGAGATGCATCTTCAATTCCAACTTTCTCAATCAATGCTCGACTATCTCGCAGGGACCGAATTTCAAAGTTAATTACATAATCCTTGTTTGGATGGTCTGGATTCTAAAAATAAAAAGGAAAGGAAAGGAATTTCAAATAGTTGCCTTTAGAGTATGTGTTTTTGTTTTTGTTTTGTTTTAATAATAAAAACCATAAAAAATGCACCATATTGTGAGCAAAACTGGGTAGGAAAAAAATGCCCAAAGATGAGGTCTTGTAAGTTTTCTGGAAAACACCAAAACCCCTGTGGGGAAGAGTGGGCAATGGTGGAAGGGAAGGGGTCCCTTTCAGTCATGCCTCTTCGGTCCCCTCGGCTCCCTTTGCTTTCCACACTTCTGGTCAAGGGTGCTGCTGCCCTCCTCTGATGAGAAAACACCACAGGCAGTAGCCTCCCCTCCCTCACTCCTTCACCTGCTAGCTCCCTGCGAGGAGCAATAAAACTGTGGTTCAAAGTCCTTTAGGCAGCAGGCGAACAGATGACAGCAAAGTAAAAGGACCAATTTTCATCACAACTTTCCTTTTGTATTTTAGTGGAATAACCAAAATTTTTAAAAATGAAGGTCAGTCTCGCAGAACACTAGCTAACTAGGCTGTCGTTCCTGTTACCACGGGGCACTAATCGTGCGGACAGGACAGGCAATGGAATAAAGAAGAATGCACAGGCACAGGCACACGTTGGCAGTAGAAGAGTATACGGTAGAAGGATGTTGGGACAACCTTCCAGGTGTGCCCTGAAGACCACACTGGTGCAACGTGGAATCAGCTTTCCCATCGGAACTGTTCCTGAGGGTTGGAACCAGGCCAAGCTGGGGCAGAAGTTTCAGCGTTGGGAGGAAGGTGGTAACAGGAACAACAGCCCAGCAGACTTATTTCCTTTCTTTGGCTAGCTAACAGCCAAAGAAAGGAAATAAGCTTTTATAAGCAACTCACTGATATTCTATATATTCCATGTAATGAAAAAAAACAAAGCATAAGAGACATTAGTGCCCCATGTTTTAAGCAGCAGTGGCTCCCAAAGACCAGAGTTCTGCAAAAAGGTAAACTAAGTCACCCGTATCTCCTTCCCTCCCTGCCCCACCCTCACCCCCAACAAACCAATGTAACTAGAAACTGACAAGTCCTTAGGGAACTCCTGAATACAAACTAGGAGGACGTACAGAAAGAGAATGAGGTTTGGATTCAAAAAGACCGCGGCTGCCATCCTAATTCTCTTACTAGCTATGTGACGACTCTTCCCCCTACCCTACGCCCTTCCCTGTCCACCCCGGAAGCAGAGCCATCCCCACAAAGTAGAAACCCAGTCAGGGCCTCTCCTACTTTACTCCCCCAGAGACTCTGGCATAAAGTCCAAACACCACAGCAAGGCATTCAAGGCCCTGTAGGATCTGGCCCCCGACGACCTCTCCAGCGGCGTTTCTGCCAGCACTACCAAGTACGCACACAGGATTTGAAGCCAGAAAGCATGGTGTCAAACCGTGTCTTGGCTACTGCTCACGGGGTGACACTGGCAAATTAGCTCACCTCCCCAGGCCTCAGATTCCTCATCTGAAAAAATGGAGACAATAATCAAACCTATCAGTCACAAGCCCACAACTGACAGCTCCTGCTCGAATGCTCTCTCCTTCCAGCCTTTGAGCAGATGCACCTACGAGACTCAATCACAGCACCTCCAACCTCTTGTCCAGTCAAGCCAGCAACAGAAATCTGTTTTTTAAGAATTACCTTCAATATCTCATCCAAAAGAACAGATTTAATTTCTAAGTCCTCAAAATGACAAATATATCCAGAAGTTTGAATGGGTTCCTTTAAAGGCAAAAACAAGTATTAGGTTTAATTATGTAAATTTTCCCTCCTTTAACATGACATTATTTTCAATTTTATCAAAAATTTCAAACCAACAGAAAAATAAAGAGAATATCATTAAATCCCATTCCCTAAATAATGACGATTTGCTAAATATGTTTCATTTAATATTTGGCTAAAGTACTTTAAAGTGACTAAAGTAAATTATAGACATCATGACATTTTACCACTAAATACTTGAGTACATATCTCTAAAAAAAACAGGGACATTCTTTTATATGACTATATTACTAATATCATACCAAACATAATTAATATTAATTCCTTAATAGCATCTAATACACAGTTCAAATTTTCTCACTTAATCCAAATATGTCTTGTTAAGCTTGATCATTTTAAATTATGGGATTCATCATTAAATCTAATTCTTAATAAAATTGACAAGCCCTATATTTGTATCTCAGCACATAGACCAAATAGTCCCATATCATCCTGAAAAGTTCATTCTCTGTAACATCAGTCAGACTGTTCCTGATATATTTCCTACAGAAGGAGATTTTATTTGCCAATATGTAACTACATAATAAGTCTTCTAAATATCTGCCTCTGTTCCTAGTGTTATAAAACTAATAACTAAAAAAAATTAAAAAAATAAATAAAACTAGGCTTTTAGGAATAAATTATAGTAAATGAATACTATTGTGTACAGTAACTGTCCTAAATGCTTAGTTGAAAAAATAGGTTTGAGTATATAAATAAAAATAAGCAAATTCCCAATGTACTTAATACTTCCAAGAATAATGTAAAAGGAATATGATAATGCTGTCTGGTAATGAAAATAATACCAGAATGTAATTTTTTAAAATGTTTGCATATATATCATAATGCAATAGGAAGTAACCAAAACCAAAACAAAATAATATATCAGAGTTAGAGCTCTGAAAGGATGGTAGTACTTCATATAGAAAAATGATAAAACTATAGAAGTTGCTATAAAAAGAAGACAGCAAGAAATACTAAAAGAAGAAGTAAAAATTGAATCATCCAGTTTGAGTTAATATGTCTAAGTTCAAGAATATGGCTCTTGTATGCCTCCTCAGGTTTTAAAATGTGTATTTTGTTTATATGCTTTTTATTTATTATTATTGGAATAATGAAATGCTTTAATAATGACTGAAGTGATGAATGCACAACTATGTGATTATACCAAAATACCATTGATTACAGAGTTTGGATAGATTGTTTGCTTTATAAATATGTACCAGTAAAATTGATTTGTTTAAAATAATGAAGTTAAAAATGTATATTTTCTTTCAAAAAGTACAAACTCTTGCTTATAATAGTCAAATTATATGAAACAATTTTATAAAATCCCTTTATTTCTTCAAAAAGGTTGAATTGCATAAAGGCAAATAATATATTTTTATGTGCAATGAACTCAAAAGAATCAGAACAAAATTTAATTCAAAAAGAAAGAGTATATTATAAGATATCCCTTACAAATTAAAGGGGCCCTTCATGTATATTATTTTTATACTATCTGTAAGTCAAATATATGTGTATAAAAATTGTATATTATTAGAAAAAAATTTAATTTATTCTTGGCAAGCAAAATAAGATAGTCAAAAGAAAAAATAGTCATAAAAGATGATCTGTGGGGAAGCGGCTGTGGCTCAATCAGTGGGGCTCCCGTTTACCATATGGGAGGCCCCGGGTTCGGTTCCCGGGGCCTCCTGGTGAAGGCAAGCCCGCCCGCACAGCGTGGTTAGCTGACCCAGCGAGCACAAGCAGCAAGGGGGGGATAAATGAATAAATAAATAAAATCTTTAAAAAAAAAAAGATGATCTGTGGATTAGAAAGCAAAAATAGCAAAATAAGATAGTCAAAAGAAAAAAACAGTCTGGATTGGAAAGCAAAAATAGCAAAATAAGATAGTCAAAAGACAAAATAGTCATAAAAGATGATCTGTGGATTAAAAAGTACACCAAAATCCAAGAGAAAGGAAGAAAGAGAGAGGTGTTGCAAGAGAGAGATCAAAGCCTAATAGCCTCCAAAATAATTTATCATTAATACCACCTAAGCAAATATGTACAAACATCTAGGTAATTCAGATATTTAAAAATTCTATTTCTGCTTGAATGACCTCAACCAATTCTCTTTATTCTCCCAAAATCCATTAGATATCCATCCAAATTTCATTTGAATATGAAATTTTAGACCAATGGTCTCCAAAACAGGGTGCATTCACTCAGACAGTATGCAAGATATTTATTATCAAACACTATTTAAAGCTTTACGAATATTTAATATACCAGGAAACACTGGTACCCTAACAGTACAGAAGGTCCGACAACATGTGCGATATAATAGGTATCTTGAAGTGTCCTTGTCCATTTACTTTCAGCATATTATGACACACTCGTGTACTGTGACACACTGAACTTTGTATGTGCCTAATCAGGTGGATTTAGGGATTGTGGTGGTTTGGAACTGTATGTACCCCAGAAAAGCATGTTCTTAAATTTAATCCATTCCTGTGGGAGTGAACCCATTGTAAGTAGTTCCTTTCGATGAGGTGGGTGGAGCCCACCTCAGTCAGGATGGGCATTAATCCTATTACTGAATCCTATTACTGGAGTCCCTTATAAGAGAATGAAATTCAGAAAAGGGAGAGAAGGCCACAGAGGAGCCGCCAGAGGCGGAAGATCAACGGAACCTAGAAGAGAAGAGACCAGGAGATACCACCATGTGCTTTGCCATGTGACAAACTAACGACCGAGGATTGCCTGCAGCCAGCCCAAGAATGCCAGTCTTTGGGGAGAAAAATCGCCTTGATGACACCTTGATTTGCATTTTCTTTTGGCCTCAAACCTGTAAGCTAATAAATTCCCATTGTTTAAATTGACCCATTTCATGGTATTTGCTTGAGCAGCCTAGGAAACTAAACTCGTTTTAGCTAACTTTCACCATATGGACAAGTTGCTTACAGAGCTTCCTGCAAAGAATCTGTGAATTAAAGGTAATATTAATCACACAGCCACAAGCAAATAAACGGCAGAGCTGACACCTCTCTTACTCCTAGTACAAATTCTTGGGTCAGCCACCTTACAAAGTAAAAACAATGACAATCTAATAATATCTGGAAAAAAAGGAACCTAGAAATGAAAATATCAAGCAGACTTTTTAAAACAACGGAAGTTCTATCTATTCAGTTGCAAAACCTTACTCTAAAGTGTTTATTATGCTTGAGACACTAACTAATGATAGTATGTAATCCTAACAATTAACATGACATTTTAAAGTAAACTTTATTTTATCTTTTTTAAATCAGCCTTTTAAAAACAAACTGACCTTTTTCTCATTCTTTTAAAATTTCTATTTTGGGGATATGAATCATAAGATACTTATATTAACTCATTAAGTCATATATATAATTCATAAGTAAATAAGTATGCATGTGTGTTCAAAAGTTTGGAAACTACTGGTTTGGAAAAGGAGTAACTATACAAAATGAGGGCCTGGTTCATGAAAATATGAAATATGAAAGGAATATGAATATGAAAAAAGTACCAGTGAGAGGGAAGACCCCAAAAAGAGCACAAGAGCTGAATCAGTACCATGAAAGGGTCACTGACGGCAAAAATAACCAAGCAAGGAATTTCAACACTAAATACCCTTTCTCTAATTCTCAAAGTAAATAACAAATTAGAATTTTGCTCACAGATGGCAGTCACTTCTTGCAAATAACTTGAAGAAAAGTTTATAAAACTCAAAGGCCTGAATCTAAAATTCATAGATCTAACAGATGACAATGCATCAATTTATCAGCCATCAAACAAGAGCAGATCTCTTCTGGAGGACAGACTATTTTGAAGGGTGTGTCCTTCCATGATCAATAAGCAGCCAGAGGAATGAAGAGCCCAGTAGCTAACCAAGCAGTGGCCACAGCGAGCCTGTGTCCCAGGAGAAGAAGAAGAGCACAGCATGGTTTATAAAGAAATCCAGTCATTCATAAAGTTGTAAGAAATCCATCTAACTCTACATCTAATAGAAATGGAACTACTTTCCAAACCAGGAAATAAACTCAAATTTAAAAAGAAGGCTCTTCTGTGAAAACTACTCAAGAAACTCTTTCCACCAGGCACAGGTTTCACTTGGTACCAGATCAACCGCGTGTGCTCCACACACATTATGAGCAGCCAGGTATAACAAACGCACGCCCTTCAGGCATACTGATTTCAGACTTAGTAAAAGTGGGGCCAAGGATAGAAAGAGGATCCCAACATTCAAAAAGCATCCTCTCCCATCCTCAAGGTCATCCACAAATTTCCACACTTGTTTTGTGACAAGAGTTCAATTTCCCTTTGACCCTTGAAAGAAATCCACGCTTAAAGGTCAAATGTAGCAGCCCTGAATGCCTTTCATTTGGACCACTTCTCTAAGAATTACAAAATCCTACATGTTTTAACAAAGCCTTTGAGAACAATCTACAGCAAGTCACTTGCCAATCCAAAGATTGTAAGTAGGACCCAAATGGGAAAATGGGAAAGTAATTTAGGATATCAAAGGAAAAAATAGTTTACCACTAAATAAATTACTACATAAGATCTTTGTCAGTCAGGGCATTCGATTTCTTCCCAAGAAGTAAGCTAAAGGTCCAAACAAATAGAAATTAATGACATAGAGCACTTATTAATTCATCTTTTATTATTTATACTAATGAAAGATAGCAGATGTGACAGTTGATATTATGTGTCAAATTGGCTAGGCTATGGGGCCCAGTTGTTTGGCCAAACACTAATCTGATGTTGCTTGAAATTATTTTGTAGATGTGATTAACATCTACGATCAGTTGACTTTAAAGATGATCCTTGATAATGTGGTGGGGGAGACCTTTAGGGCAAAAACTAAGGTTTCCTGGAGAAGAAGAAATTCTGCCTAAAAACTGTAGTATACAAATCCTGCCTGAGCATCCAGTCTGCCAACCTGCCCTATGGCTTTAGGACTCAAAAGACGGCAACATCAACTCTTGCCTGAGAGTCCATCCTACAGGCCTGCCCTACAGATTTTGGACTTACCAGCCCTCAAAATCATGTGAGCCAATTCCTTAAAATAAATCTTCATACACACACACACACACACACACATCTTATTTCCCAGAAAACCTTAAATGATACAATGCAGCAAGAATACAGAAAATTCCAAATTGAATAACCACTAAAAATTTAAAAATTGTTTGAAAGACTTATCTTCGTAATGAATAGATACGTTTTGATTAGACTAATACTAAAATTATTTTGTATTTCCTAAACACAATCAGTAACAGTTGGTCCTGAAGCATACTAAGTGACAGGAAAAATATGGAGCCTAAAAATTAGTTGATAAGAGCCACAAGTAAAAAAATAAATATATAACTGTAAAAATTATTGAGAAAGGGGATTCCTGATATCTGAGTGTGAGCAGATTATCCACAGTCCACATTTGAAAATTCGTAACAATATCTTGGTGAGAAAGAACATGGATTAGTGGGTGACAGCATGCACATAAATATAAATAAGAAAATGTGAGACTAGAATAAGGTAGTCAGGAAGGCATAAGAGGATAAAAGGACAAGGCAATTTCAAAACTATATTTCTGGGTTAGGTTGTTGTAAGAAATTCTGGTAAATAAGTCTACTGATTTTCTTTGTTATAAACCAGCCCTGACAAGGAAAACAAAACAAACTAATAGCAACCTGGTTCCAACTTCTTTTTACTTTCTTTCTTTTTTTAGGAGGTACCAGGGATTGAATGTAGGACCTTATACCTGGGAAGCAGGCACCTCAGCCACTGAGCTACATCCATTCCCCTATTAGAGTTGGTTTTTTTCGTTTGCTTGTTTGTTTTTTTAGGAGGTCCCGGGGATCAAACCCAAGACCTCGTAAATGAGAATCAGGCACCCAATCACTTGCGCTACACCCGCTCCCCTGGTTCCATCTTTTAAAAAAGAACAGATAAGTGCTTAAGAGGTGCCTTTTAGAGAATATAGAGAATATGTAGAGGATTAGTGGTATTTCCACTTAAGACCAAATATTTTTTCATTCCACCAAAATGTTTCTAGTTATTTTTAGAAATTCATACAGCCAGGACCAACAAATCTCTTGAAGAAAGAAATGGAAAATATCCAGGTCTTAACATTTGGGCTCGTTAGTTATGTATTGCTAATACTTATTTCTTGTTTTTACCTCAGGATCCAAGTTTCTGAAAACATACATTCTTGTCTTCTCCATCATTGCAAACAAATCAGGATTATCTTTGGCCCACTTCATATCCCAGACATCTTTTCGCTCCAATTTTAGCAACTCGCCAATTACTTGCTGTCCTGCACTGTCTGTTACCCGAGCATCCAAGTCAAAGAAAGTCAGAACTCCTGAAATGTCTATGATAGCAAGACGACTAAAAATAATAAAAATGGGGGGGGCGGATTGTAAAATTACTATCCACAATCATGAATATAATTACTTATAAGCATTCTTTTTCAAATCAGAAACCTGGGAATAAGGTTGAAATGGCTTTAAAATAAATAAACGGCTTTTAAAAATTTTTTTTTTTTTTTTTACAAATTTGATAGAAGTCATGGACTACTCTCTATTTAGATTCCTCGTAAAGAAAATGTATCCAAAGTGATTAAACCAACTAGTATACAAATATAAAATAGTCTCAATACTCTTAAACATCAAGAGTAAAATATTACACTATTATTTCCATATGCCCAACCAAAGAAAGGCAGTAAGCCAAATCCAGGGAAATAAAACTGCACTGAATTGTAAGGCAAGTTTAAACCAAATAAACATGTCTTTATATCTATTACATAATTCAAATAACCCCAATGAATAATTTCTAAGTCTAACATCTATGTGAGGGAAGTTTTCAGGCTTACCTAGAGTTGCAATTCAAGGATAACTGGTAGGCTCGACAATTAAGGGAATATTTTTGAATCAAACCAACATTAGGAAGACTGTATCTTTGAATGGTTCCAGATTCACGACCCTATGGAAATTACTTGTGATTACTAAAGCACATTTACCAACATATTAAATGACAACTATAAGTCTCTTTATATGTTCACACATTATTTTCAAAACCAAAGTGACAGTATCATAGAAAATTGCCAATTCTGATAATGAATCATGTTACTGAATACACATTAATCCATAATTTAATTAAAATCTTTTTAAAGCTGCTGAAGCCGGTCTAATTTTTTTCATGTGCTCTTCAAAAAAGCAGAAACCTCATTCTCTGGTAATCCACAAACTCTTACAGCACGAGGAAGATTATCTAGGGTTATTTATAGTTGTTGTTGAGGTTAGTATTCAGAGTACATGAAAGCTAAACCATAAAGCACTTGCTGACTTGAACCCCACATATACAAAAAATTAATTGGACAAAGGCAAAGGCCTACCAGGCAGTCCTTACCTCTTCCTCTTTCTAATCAGAGCAGCACAGCTTCTGGAGCATGAGCTCAAGAGGGGCCTAGCAGAAAAGGGAGGAGGGCTGGTATTTTTTCATGTGTAAATAAGGAAGTGTGGGTTTTAAGCAATTTAATACATTGGGGTAATAAAGATTTTGTTTGGGAAAAAGGGAAATCTGTGGCTTTAAAAATTTTGAAAAAGTATTGATTCTAAAAACTGTTTACATTTCAACAGTGGAAAGCAGTTTTAAATGCGGAAGATATTTTTTCCATTAAATCTTTTGAGTGGTATTTGAGTGCATTGCTTATAGGTAGACTCTGTCACTTAGAAATTAAACCAATTTTTGTAATTGATCTGAGTTGTACATTATTTATTTCTGTAATAAAACTCCTGCATATATCAAAGAATCAAAAAAGAAAACAGAAGATTCCACTGATTTGAGTATAAGACAAACTGCTTAAAATATATACCAAAATCATTTGGCAAAGAAAAATGAATAAAGAATTTTTCCTCCATAAAGTTGGTTAATATAACTAGAACTGGAAATATACACTATTAGGATTCTGTTTACATAATTCAAATTCAATA
Organism: Tolypeutes matacus; assembly: GCA_026826555.1. Taxonomy (NCBI): domain Eukaryota; kingdom Metazoa; phylum Chordata; class Mammalia; order Cingulata; family Chlamyphoridae; genus Tolypeutes; species Tolypeutes matacus. The sequence continues at coordinate 6,311,383 of JAKSZT010054568.1, read as the reverse complement.
ACTCTACCCACATTACTGTATTAAAATAAAATATTTTCAAATGCTAGAGTTCAAGGAAAGACACTAAAACATTGATTTTATTTGAAAATTTTCAACAAGAATTTGTCATAGACTTCGCTATTTTACTGGCTGACAAATACGCCACCTCTTCATTCTATGTCTTATGAAAGTAGCTGAGCCAAAGGATTTTCTCCAGGATTAAACAGCAGCCGACACGGAGGAGCAAACTTTCTATTACCACCGTCCAATCCACCTCACATCCACCAGGTCTTTACAGGGCTCAGTCAGCCTGATATTAAAAATTCTACATGTACTTCATCTTCTCAGCTGGGCACCATCCTAATGCTTCTATCAACAGCTATTTTTGCAAATGCTAATTTATATACTGTAAAATTTTGCTCATTTCTTATGTTCTTATGTTTCTTAGTAAAACTTGCAGTGCCCACCAGATGATGTTCAAATCCAAAACACATCACTTTATGCTATTTTTGTAACTTAAACAATTGTTTTTCATGCAATACATTTTTTACAACTTACCACAATCAATGTCTTATCAGATGCAGTTATGGCACAAATTGGATCCCTTGTTCCCTAAAATAAAATAAGCAATTATAAAAGTTCAACAAATATTTATTGACTTACTATTCCTATGCAAGGCAATGTGCTATTCACTAAAAAGAATACTTCGACAATACAGTAACAACAAATACTTATTTACTGAGTATCTACTAAGTGCCAGACACTGAACTAAGCCCCGGAAATACAGGGATGAAATCTTTGCCCTTAGAGATTACTGAAAAGGCTACTGGCGAAGATGATAAATTGAATACCTAATTACAATACAGTATAATAAAAGTGGAAGTTCACATGTGGGGTTACGAGATTATAGAGGAAGGATCAGCTGTCAAGATGAATGGGGCAAAAACCAGTGGGTAGTCTTAAACGATGAACAGAATGCAGAAGGACCAGCACATGCAAAAATGAGGAAAGGTAAAATAGCACGACACTGCAAGATCTGCAAGGAAATAACTGCATTATATTTAGTGGAAACAGCCAATTTCAAAAGGTTACACACTGTATGACTCCATTCCTAAAGCATTCTCAGAGTGACAAAACTAGAGAGAGAGAGAACAGATTAGTGATTGCCAGGGACAGGACAGAGTGGAGAGCAGATGCAGGGAGTGGATAGGAACGTAATGGAGCAGCTGAGGATAAACTTACATAGGACTACACACACACATACACACACAAACAAGTTCATGTAAAAACTGGTGAAAACTGCATAAGGTCTGTAGTCTACTAACAGTATTGTACCAAAGTCAATTTCCTGGTTTGGATACACTATAGCTATATGAGATGTCATCACTGGGAAAAGTTGGGTGGAGTCATGCTGGACTCCTATATGCTATTTTTTGCAACTTTCTGAGCCTATAATTATGTCAAAATAAAATGTAAAAAAAAAATTTAAAAACCCAGTATGATACATTTAGGAGACTCCAAGATGTTAATTTAGCACAGCTGCTATCTGGGAATATGCTAGAGAAAAGAAGTGGACCAGGAAAGGGGGCAGTTGTGAGTATATATATTTTATCCTGAAAAACATGAGCTCTTACTAAAATTTATATGAGCGTGGTAGGGAGGAATCTATGTATAACATGACCAGATTAACATTTTAAAAGACTGTTCCAGCCATCGGTATGAGAAAGGGATTAGCAAAGTGGATGAGTAGGGAGTGGAAGACTGAAAAGTAGAGAGATTAATCTGTGCTGTACAATACAGTAGACACTCGCTCTATGTTGCTCTTTAAATTTCAATTAATTACAATGAAATAAGATTTAAAATTCAGTTCCTCAGTCATACTAATCATATTTCAAGTGTTCAACAGCCACATGTGGCAAGTGACCACCCGATCAGACAACACAGAGAACATTTCCATAGAAATGTTCTATTGGGCAACACTAGATGGAAAGCTATTGCAGTGATCTAGGTAGGAAGTAATGATGGACTGAATTTATATAGGGATAGAAAAGTCACCAATTTGAGAAAAATTCAGGAGATGGAATCAACAGGACTTGGTTATTGACAGATGTGGAGAGCAAGACAAAAGGACTTCTCATGACTCTTGCGTAGATGGTTGAGCCAGTCGCTGAGATACAGAATATAAATGGAGAAACAGATTTGGAGGGAAGATGAGTTCAGCCTCAGACAAGTTAAATTTGGGGTGTTTGGAAATGTCCACAGACAGCAAGAAATCTATTATCTAGAAACTGGAAAAACTCAAGATTGGAAATACAAATACTGGAGTCAGTATAGAGTTGAAGGGGTGGGTTGCAATAAGAACACTAAGGAGAGCATATTAGTAGGTGAGAAAAGTAGACAGCCTAGGAGTGGACAGTAAGGAATACCACAATAAGAGATAGGTAGATGGGCCTCGACAAAGAAGACAAAAAGGAAAGGCCAGCTAGGCATAAAGCCAGGAGGGTGGACTCATGAAAGCGGGAAGAAAAGAGTTATCAAAAATATTAAAAGTTATATATAAATCACATAAGATAAAGACAGAAAAATTCCTATTGGACTTGGCAACTCAAAGGCCTTTGGAAACCAGAGTACAATGGAGTGAAGCTGGAATGCAATATGAGGAAAAGGAGATGAATACAGATTATTCTTTCAAGAAGCTTAGTTATGAAGGATTAATGGTTAGATGGTTGGATGACTGTATGGATGGATGGATGGACGGATGGACGGATGGACAGATGGACAGACAGAGAGGATAGACGGGAGGACAGAAGGAATTATGTTCCCCCAAATTTTTATATAATATGCTTTTTTAAGTAGCATCATATTAGCTACTTATCACCATTTTTTTCAAAGAGTTTTCAAGATCTAGTAAAAGTTTTTTAAGAACAGGAAGTTCTTTAAAGAATTACTAGAATAATATGCTATTCAATGGAAAAAATTATTTTTCAGGTATCAAAACTATGGTATTTCAAAAAGATGAAACAAAAAGAAAAAAAAAAAAAACTATGGTATTTCAAAGCCTACAGGTTTTAAGATTTGCTGGCAAAAATAAATTCACCTACTTGAATGGCTTTACTATAATCAAGCACCCCATCCACTGATCCAGAAGGAGTATCATCAACATGATAAATTCTATTTAAAAAAAAAAAAAAAAGATCAGAAATCAAAGAAATTGTAAATAAGTGTTATACTATTTCATAACCTCTAAAAGAAGTAAAGGTTTGGATGACATCAATCAATAGTGTTAATATAAATATCCTGATTATTTTAAAGGTTTCTTGGCACAGCTAAATCTTATAAAGGTAGATGCTATCTACTAAGTGTTTGCTTGTAATGCAAGTAGTATGTTCCTGAAAGCTGTGCCAAAATATATTTAAAATATTGAATCATATTTTCCCAATGAATTTCATTAAAACCTGAAAGATAATTTACATTAATCTCCAGCTGAACATCAGTCAAGAGTAACTTCTAAGCTCCTCTGCTGTTTCTCTACAATTTCCTTTCTATCAATGTGTTTAATAAAAGTAAAACTTAAATGTATTAGGGAAGCACCAATTAATGAAATTTTTGTCTTGAAATAAAAGAATCCTTCCTTTCCCTCTCCTGTGTCATGAAGATGCACACCTGTGGCCTTCCACCCTCTCTGATACATTATAAAACTTATTCACACTGCATCATCACTGCCAGTTCACGTGGCCACTAGCTGGTGAGCTTCCCTGAGACAGAGTCCAGTGCCTCGCACAATGCCACACACTGTCTGGTGCTCTCTAATGTCTCCTCAATGATTACTAAAATGACTGGCGATTAATAGGGAAGACATTGTAGAGTAGAAAAAGCATGGGCTTTGACAATAGATAGATTGTTACTAGCTGTGAGGTTCTGGACAAGTGGCTTAACTTCTCTAAGTCTCCATTTTTCCATCTGTAAAATAAGTGTAACAATTCCTACTTTGCAGGGGTTTTTTTGAGAGACATAAATAAAATGTTTATAAATTACATTAAGTGCAGAACCTGACACATCAGAGGAGTTTAAGAGATGGTAGTTATAATATATCCCAGGAAAATCATACTATTTTCTATCTTTAAAATTCTATAAATAATTATTAATCTAAAATAAGTGTGCTTTCATCAACGTAATAAGATTACATTTTTAAATAAATTTAATAGAAATGTATTAAAATGCAGGTTTATGTGGTACCTCTAATTGGGTATAAATTAAACTGCTATCCAATAACTATTTCCATTTACTTTCACAGAATAAAAATGTTAGAACAGGAGGTCCCTCAAGAGATCACTTGGCCCAGCCTCCTCTTTTAAACAACTAAGGTACCCCAGGGAAGGTGGCTCCAAGTACAGCGGTTCCAGGTCAGCTAAATCTAGGTTCACGTGCTCTCTCTACCTATCAGCTGGTAGATAGAGATGGCCTTTGGCAGATAATATAAGCTCATGTGTCTCAGCTTCCCCTCTGTTAAACCGAATAATGAGTACAGACTAAATTAGTAGAGTGGTCTATAAGAAGCACTAAATAAATGTTGGCTGTTAGCACCATCATCAACCATATTGTGCAGATGAGGAAACTGAGGTACAGGGAGAACCTGCCCAATGTCATTGAAACTAGTAAATATAAAGAAGTGCTGCCTTCTTTACTTAAACAAAGGCCAGAATCTCTAGCTGGCTAAGGGAAGACAGTCACTCCATGGAGAAGCTAGACTCTTCTTCCCCACCTTTATCCTAAGCTCTACCTTCTCCCAGCAGATTACAGGTCTGTTGTTTATTAGTACTACCACAAATTGTCGTATGCTCTCTTCAAAGAGGTCAAAGATTTGTTCCTTTTGTTTCTAGCACTACTGAGAAGGCAAGTTACAGCATTTACCCAAATATCCAAAATGCTTTCACTGAGGACATACCTCCTCTCTTAGCACGAGTGAGTTTTAAAGGAAAGGGAGTGTTGTCGTAAGATCTCAAGTATGCATGAGGAAAGAAGGTGACTGGAAAAAAATAATCTGAGATTTCTGCCATGGCAACATCCCCTCCAAATCTATCCCCTCATTAAGAATCATTAGGTTACAACAGTTGAAAAATACTCTACTTAAAGGCTTAGGGTCTCCTCCACCCTGGGTCCTAACCCCTCTCTGTAGCACAGAGTACCAGAAGTAACTCTAACCCCAGAAGTAACATTAACCCCAGACTCCCTGGAATCCAGGGCAAGAGAAAAAAGCCAAGCCCCCAGTTCACCTAAAGGCCTTTCCCATAGCTGTGTCCCAGGACCTGCCTTGCCTACTGGTAACTGATACCAGAATGACCTACCCTCCTGCAAAGATGTGAAACCCTAGCCCATGGGAATGAAGCTTTAGTTAGACATTCAAACCTTCAATAATAATCATATTTTAGGACAGAATAATAATTATAAGATGGTAGTAGTGGGTGAGTGAGGATAGCCATTTACTATAAAAACACAGATTTCCATGCTCTCTTTTATTTTGATAAATTTAAACAGATAAATTTGAAAGACATTCAAACTAATGGAAAAATATTTCCAGTAATCAAAACAATTTACAGTGTTCAAATATGACAATTTATAATTAGCTATATCTGATCTACATATGATATGCTTGAGATATTTAAAAATATATGTATCAAGAGATATACCTTTCTCTCCCTTCTTTTCGAGACCGTGTGATCTGATTAATTTCCAGTGCTGTGAGCTTCTTTGCCACACGGTATTGCCAAGTATAAAATGCTTCTTTTGAAGCTGCTATCACATGGGTTTTGGTCATTGCAACAAATAATGGTACTATCAAAAAGAACATTAAGACAATTAAGTTATAGTTACACAGAATCACAGAATGTTTGTGCTGCAAAGAACTCCAGTGATCACGGAATCCACCTCTCATTTTACAGAAAATACCCACACTCAGGTCTCCAAAATCAGAAAAGAATCAAAGTTTCATAGGACCACACAAGAAAATTAACTCAAAATGGATCATGGACCTAAATATAAGAGCTAAACTACAGAGCTCTTAGAAGAAAACTGAGGAGTTTTCATGACCTTGGGCGAGGCAATGGTTACTTAGACATGAAACCAAAAATACAAGTGAAAAAAGAAAAAAAATTAATAAATTAGATTTCATGATTTTTTTTTAAATTGTGCTTCAAAGGACACCATCAAAAAAGTAAAAAGACAACCCACAGAATGGGAGAAAATATTCACAAATCATAAATTTCACAAGGGATCATATCTAGAACATATAAAGAGCTCTTACAACTCAATAATAAAAAGACAACCCAGTTAAAAAATGGGGAAAGGATCTGAATTGACATTTCTCCAAAGATGTACAAATGGCCACTAAACAAATGAAAGTGTTAATAATACTATCTATAGAAAACAATTTGTAGGATAGCATTTGTATTAAATATCCACACAGGCAAATCTAGAGACAGAGGAATTAGTGGTTACCTAGAGCTGGAGGCAGGGGAAAGGGTGTGACCGCTAATGGCACAGGGTTCTTCTGGAGGGACAAAAATGTTCTAAAATTAGATTGTGGCGATGGTTGCACAACACAGTGAACATACTAAGTCACTGAGCTGTACACTTAAAATTGGTGACTTATATGCTCCGTGAATTATATCTCAATAAAGCTGTTTTAAAAAGCTCTTATGTTTTTTTCTCTATTTCCAAACTTATGAGACCCCTAATGTCAAAATTAAGATATCAAAATACGGCAAAATATGTTGTTTAATCATTAAAAATGTTAAAATGCATGATTTTGCCCAAAGAAGGTATACAACTAAAGAAGAAAACAAGATGTGAATTATCCCATTTGCTTTTCTTCAAAAACAGGATTTGTGATCACTTTCAAACTTCACATTCCCCTATCTAGAAAAGATTTGACCTCTCTCTTGAGTATAAATTTTTTTCTTGTTTATCCTTGGTTTTCTCACTAATGAAGAGTGGCATAAAAATAGGCTATAAATATTGTCTCCTTAGTAGGACTTTAAAGATAAAAGATCTAATATTTACTAATTTTCATTCTAGTCTTAATAAATTTAAAAGTGTTTTTAGTTCTATACTTTAGTATTTTCTAGAATTCTGTACAAAGTGGACACTCCAAAAATGGAAAGTATTTCACCTTTACAGACCGTAAGTAGTAATTTACAGAATATACTGCCCTCACTAGTTACTATTTTCTCATACTAAAAATGCAAATTGAAAAAATAAAATAAAATAAAATAAAATAAAAAATAAAAAAATCCATTTTCTCACTAGGGAAGGAAAAAAATAAAATAAAATAAAAATGCAAATTGTTATTACCAAGCTGAACAATATTTTTAATATGAATATTTAAGATCAGTAGCACAGATATACTAAGAAAGAGAATGCAACTTCACTAGTAACAAGCATCAACAATTAGAAACATTCCTGTGATTATAATTAGTAGTAATAACAATCTCTATTTGTACTATTGCAGATTTTAAATACTCTCACATACATTTACTCATTTGGACTTCATAAAGCTTGTCCATCAGAGGGGACAAGTACTATCTCCCTATTTTACAGATGAAAAAAATGAGGTCAAAGCAATTAAGGGACATATTAAATTTCGTACCATTAGCTAATAAATAGTTGAGTTGGCATATACTCTCCTTTTTAGGAAGATGCCTTGGTTAGGGTCCCAACGGAAACTGATAGCATAAGATTATTTGAAGAGGGTCTATTTTTCAAAGGAACTATATACAAAGATGTGGGCAAGGTGTAAAGGAACTACCAAAGACGGTGCTGCCTCCTGGGGCGAGTAGCAGCAGAGATGCTACCACCCTCCCTGAAGGGGTGGGGCACCCGAAAGGGGAGCCAGGTAGACGAGGCTGCCTTGCAAGGAGCAGTGGCTTTCTGTTATGAAAGAACACAGCCATAGGAAGCAACTCCACAGGGAAGGAGTGAGAGGAGGCAAAACCCGACCTTACTCTCCTCCCTCTGACCTCCTGCCAGGCCTCCCCACTGGCCAAACCCAACCAGAAGCAATGGGAATGAAGAAGGGTAAAGAAGGGTGGTTGGGTTTAGAGGGGCAAACATAAAATATCTGTGATAAGATAAACTATGAGGTTTCAATAATATAATGAGTGGGTAAATGTTTACAAAACTTTAGAAATCAGCACTTGTTTTTTAAAACATATTAAAAAAAACTATTTCAAATCAAAAATAAAAAGTAATGCAAATACTCTCACTGTCCTGATTTTGTGATAATCAGGGCAGGCTAAACATTCACTATATTAGAAACCATGCATGTGTCCCCAGACCTAGTTTTTCTCCCTAGGTCTGGCTTTTAGAATGCTGGTGATAAACTAAGGCTGATTTATTATATGACCATCCTGTATGGGAAAAGACTGTAACTTTGGGTATCTGGTCAACCTTAAGAGATACAGCAGGGAGACGGATGTGGCTCAGGTGGCTGAGCATCCATCTCCCATATGGAGGGACCTGGGTTCAATCCCCAGGACCTCCCAGTAAAAATTTTAAAGAGAAAAATATAGAAGGTGCGTGGGCCACCGGGCCCCGCACACAGGTGCGGCATCAGGCCCCGCGAGCCACACAGCAAGATGATGACATAACAGGAGAGTGACACAAGGGAGAGCCAAGATGAGACGCACCGAAAAAACAGGGACTAAGGTGGCACAGGTGGTAGGATGCCTCTCTCCCACATCGGAGGTTCCGAGGATCGAATCCCAGTGAAGACAGGAGGAGAAGGATGAGAAGAAAGGGCAGGAAAACAGACACAGAGAGTTGCCCAGCGAATGGACACAGAAACAGCAAAAACGGGGCGGGGGGGGGAGGGGAGGGGAGGGTAAAATGGATCTAAATAAATAAACAAATAAATAAATCCTTAAAAAATGTATAGGGGAGGAAGATACAGACTCTGGTTAGTAGTAATATTTTGACAATGCTCTTTCATGATTTGTTAACAAATGTTTCACAACAATGCAGGGTGTTTGTGGGGGGGTGATGTGTGGGAGCCCTGTATGATGTTATGCATGTTTGTTTTGTAAGATCATGATATTTACTGAATATTTATAGTTTATGTATGTTCATGTATGAATGATATACTTCAATAAATTGTTTAAAAAAAACTAAACTAAATAAAAATAAAAAGTAAACTATAACTGGAGATTTGAGTTTGCTCTAATAAGAAAAATGTAAATAGTTTATTGATGACAAATGAATGTAACCAATGACATTTCAGTTCAATTTTTTTAAAAAACTAAAGGCAATGCCATAGAATAAAACTGAATAAAATGTGAAAACTTATAGTTTAAACCCAAACCACTCAGAATTTGTCAGAAGAAGTTCAATAATAACAGAGCTTCAAAGCAGGACTAGCTGGGTCGACATGTGGGAGACTCTTTGGCCTACCAGTCAGTGCACTGTCCCTGAACCTATCAGTATATTTACTGCCCTCACTTCTGTCCCGAGGGCCAGGTCCCCCTCCCCAAGTCCTACTGAACACCTGCAGCCCATAAGAACCTAAGCTCAACATTTCTATGTCCCTCTCTCCTTCTGGAACACATTCACCCCTACCAACCTCTCCTCCCCCAAAAAATGTTCCTTCTCCTATATTCCCTACCCAAGTAAACGGTGCAACCATTTCTGAGTCACACAAATGGAAAGGCTGTTTGTTTGTTTTTCAGACACTGCCCTAAAAGCTTGTCCCCACATTCAGTAAAGTCCAGAGCCTCCTATTTCTACTTTTTTTCCTCCCTCCTGACTACCCCACCCCATACTCCCGTCCCCACTCCCATCCCGCTGTTGCTCGCTTCAGGCCTTCGTCATTTCTCCCTTACTGCTCTCCTTTTCATCTTTAGGAAAGAAAACTCTGCCAAGTTCCTTCTCAATTTAGGAATATATTTTCTTTAAAAATAACTTTTTTCACCTGTTCCATATCTCTTTTCATCTGTTCCATTCCTTAGAGAACATTTAATTGAGCTCTTAATAGGTGCTTGTCATCATGGAAATTATTTCATATGCATTCATCCAAACACCCTTTTACAAGTCTCATTAAATTCATCTTATAGATCAAGAAATAGAGGGTTAAATAAATAAAATAACTTGCCCAAGGCCCCAAAACACAGAAAAAGCAATACAAAATTAAGCCCACACATTCATACAAAATATTTTTTAAAACTCCTTCACAAAAGATCTTAGTACCTGATTTCTAACTTAATAATTAAAACATTGCAAAACAATTTTTCTATTCATAAATATTATGCAAAGTAATCATTAATATGGCTTGAATAAAGGAAGAGCTACCACTTAGAGTCTTTACCAAAATCCAAATAAGGGACATTTAAAGTTGTAAGAGACTTAGAAGCTAAATAAAGAATTAGAAATTAGTCCAATTACACGATGTTAATTGAGTAGATAAACAACTCAGGGATCCAAATTCAAGAATTTTTATATGCCAGATAATTCAATATAGTTGAACCATATTTTAAAAAGAACTATTATAGAGTCAAGATTTTCCTATTCAAAATGTGCACCATTAATGAACTCTGGGGGGAGCTAGAAGCCTTTCCTGCAGGGAGCAATTCTCTAAAACCTATCTGGAGACTCACAGCAAAGCCTCAAGGGACACTGGATGCATTTCTCTGACCCTGTCTTCACTAAATCATAAGACAGTGGTTAAATATTTAGTAAATACCACCACTGATATTCTGATGCCAATAACTATTATGCCCTTAGCATGATTTGAAGTATGTTCATAAACCTTAAATGCTCTCTACAAAAATACAATTGTTCCTTAAGCATCTGAAAGCATTTCTAATCAATGTTCACCTATAATTATAAATTATATTCATGTTCCTTTCTTTTGAATACATCCTAAATAATCGTAAGGGCTTATTATTAACCTGATTAAATCAAAATGAAAACATTTTAAGGTAAAAGTCAGACTTACTGGGTTTGAATCCCAGGTACTCCTAATTCTGTGGTCTCCAATAGATTACTTCTTCTTTCTGAACCTCATTTTGCTTACTAGTGTTTGAAGATAATAATAACCTTATAGAGCTGTTGTGAGAACTTAAAAGAGATAACAAATATAAAGCAGAGCACAGGGAAGCAGATACGGCTCAAGCGACTGGGCTCCCGTCTACCATATAAGAGGTCCAGGGTTCAATTCCTGGGGTTTCCTGGTGAAGGCAAGCTGGCCCACGCAGAGTGCTGGCCCGTGCAGGAGTGCTGGCCTGAGCAGAGACCTGATGCAGCAAGATGATGCAACAAAAAGAGACACAGAGGAGAGACAATAAGAGAAGCAGCACAACAGGGAGGTGAGGTGGCGCAAGAGATTGAGTGCCTCTCTCCCACTCTGGGAGTTTCCAGGATCAGTTCCTGGTGCTGCCTGAAGAGAAGACAAGGAGACACAGAAGAACACACAGCGAATGGACACAGAAAGCAGACAGTGAGCACAAAAACAACAGAGAGGGATAAATAAATAAATAAATCTTAAAAAAAAAAAAAAAAAAAAAAGCAGAGCATAATGCCCATCATATAGTAAGTGCTTAATAATAACAATAACAGCCAAAATTTATTGAATTTTCAAAAATATATGTCAGGTACTGTTCTAAAAACATTACATATATTAACTCACAACCAGCCTATTAGGTAGGCATCTTTACTACCCCTATTTAGCAGATTAAGAAACTGAGGCACAGAAAGGTTAGATATCTTGCCCAAGTCACCCTTCTAGACACAAACCCAGAAGCTGTGCTCTTAACCAATGTGTATACTGCCTATCAAGGGTTAACCAGCATTCAGCGTTGTCACTGTTAATGTTTTTACTTTTATCACCCACATGGATTTTTATAATAAAACCATACACAAATCATCTAGTCATTACTAAAAACAAAACAATTTTAATTTTTCATTTCTGATACAAATATATCTGAAACATAAGTTCTTTTGAAACCCTATGGGAAGCGGATGTGGCTCGATAGGCCTCCTGGTGAAGGCGAGCCGGCCCACACGGCGCGGTGAGCTGACGCAGCAGGACGACTCAGCAAGGGGAGACAAGCAGACACAGAAAAACGCACAGCAAATGGACACAGCGAGCACAAGCAGCAAGGGGGGATGGATAAATAAATAAATAAATAAATAAATAAATAAATAAATAAATATCTTTAAAAAAAAAAAGAAACCCTATGGCAGTAATTTTAGCAAATTCAAAAGAGCATATAATACTATCTACAGAAATTATGCTAGATCTTTATTAAAAGACCCGTACACCTAGGTTAAGCATATAGGAAAAAGAAGACCACAGCAAAAACTGATGGGTTTTTTTTTTTTTCCAAAAAGAGTAGTACAAAGATATAGATGTTTTAACTTTTTTTTTCCCATAGAAAATAAAGTAAAAAAATGTCACCTCAAATAAACTGAACAGGTAGACTGTTTTAGGAAAACAACACAACCAGGATAAAAGCAACCCAAGACCTTCTTAATTATTCAATTTCTGGAAAGAAAAGTTTCTAGATCTCTAGAAAGACAGAAAGATTATTAGAAAAAAATTAAAAAGAAAATAATTATGCTTCCATTAAATGAACGTTTGCAACACTAACAGGGAGTATTCACTGGCCAAACAAGGATGTAAAATAAAAACCACCTAGGAATTCATATGTAAGTATAGCCTGCTTGTAATATTTTAATGCCAATGCCCAAAATAAACACCCACATTTGTAATGGTTCCCCACTGTCCTACTTACTCATCTCTCAGCCCTTTAAAGAACTGGTCAGCTCTCCTGGGGATGAGCCTCCCTGGCACCGAGGAATTACTACCAAGCACCAACTAGCAACGCAACTGGAAAAAGACCTTGACCAAAAGGGGGAAAGGGTAAAGACAAATGAGTTTATATGGCTAAGAGACTTCAAAGTGAGTCAGGAGGTCATTCCAGAGGTTATGCTTATGCACATCTCAGCAGGATCTCATTGACTGCCACAGTAAATATTGCCTCAAATAGTGGAGCTCCTGAGGGCTCTGTAGACATCCAGACACTACAGGGAGGGCAGACAGCTCAGGATTTTGGTGCCTTGCCAGTGGGCCCTACTTAAGAATTAATGCTCTTCAATGTGACAGAGTTGGACACAATTGTGGTTTCTCTACACATGGCTCTTCGGTCCCTTCTATTTGAACCTATCATTAGTACTAGAGTTGAAAGGTTTATGTCCAAGAGACTTAAATCTCTGGGCTTTCCAAGTGCCAGTTGAGTCCTGAATCTCAACAGAGTTGCAACACCTACTCTCCAGTTCACTGGACTCACTCAGGACAACGAACAAGGAAATGATGGTGGACAATGCCCATCCCAAAGAACAGAGTCTGCAACTGCAAGGACGATTGTCCCATCCATCTGCTCCATGGGATATAAGCCCCCGTCTCAATTAGAGGCAGTGTGGGCATTAACATCCCAGAACCCTCAGGATTGGGGAATGAACAATGGACTAGAGTAAACTTACTGTTATTCTACTCTAGAATTATTGTGATTCTAGCAAAGGAAGAACTTTTATCATTGACGTGGAGGCAGTGGCCACCAGAGGTTCTGAGGAGAGGGAGAGGGAAAAATAGGTGTAATATGGGGGCATTTTCAGGACATTGGAATTGTCCTGAATGACGTTGCAATGACAGATACAGGCCATTATATATCTTGCCATAACTTTAAAAATTGTGCAGACTAAACTATATTGTAAACTATAATCCACACTTGGTGGCAATGCTCCAATATGTGTTCATCAATTGTAACAAATGTACCACACTAATGAAGGATGTTGTTAATGTGGGAAAGTGTGGGAAGGGTAGGGAATGGGGCATATGGGAATCCCCTACATTTTTTATGTAACTTTTATGTAATCTAAGTATCTTTAAAAATAAAAATTTTAAGTATATTTAAAAAAAAAAAAAACTGGTCAGCTGACACTGCATTGAAATGTTTCATCAAAATAACTCTCTCTGAAATATATGGAAAACTTAGTGCACCATCAATAGAAAGCTGATGACATGCTAAAGCCAAAATGGCTACAGCACAGGCAACCTGGTACTTTCCAGCCCCTTTTCGCATCTTCATTCCTCTGAAATGCTGTTTTCTCTCCATAAACTGCCACCTAAAGAAATACTTATCCTTCAAAATTCAGCTCAAATAAAACTTTCTCTAAGTAGAAAAGATGTCCCTGACGACCTTGTGCACCAATATCCGTTTGTCCAACACGTAGCACACCACCCAGCACACAGCAGGCAAGCAATAAGTCACTGTGCAATGGAGTGACTATATTTTAATTATTTGTTTAGACACCCTGCAGCAATTGTCATAATTTTTTTATCACTTTTAGTGCCAAGTATCGTACCTGAAATAGAAGGTACTCATTAAATGTTGCTAAATAAATGAATTCGTATTTTCTAATTCCATGGTGGAAAATAAATATTTTCCATGCATCCAATAAACATTTAGTATGGGCCAAGCACAATAGAAGGAAATAGGAATACAGAAATGAGTAAGTCATAGATCTTATTCTAAGAAACTCAGGTCTAGTGAGAAGAGAGTTAAGAAAATCAATAATTCCAGTGCCGAGTAAGAAGTGCCCTGAACCGAAATATACCAGAGCTGTCGGGAAGGCTCAGAGAAAGAGCCCCAAAGGGGTGCTGAGCTCCTGGGCAAGCAACACACAGAGGGGACAGGGTCCCACAAACCAAGCTGCTCGTGCTAACACATGAATTCCTTTAAATGGTTTCTACGGAGATTATCAGGAGGCAGGACAGGTGGCAAGACAAAAATAATACCTTCTAGAATAATATCAGGCATATGCTTTTTTTGTTTGAGCCTCCAACCCTCATGAAAATTTGGCATAGAAACTTTAAAAAGGAATTTTACAGGATATTTATGAAACGAAAATGTGGAGGCTTTGGCTGTGTTTACTGCAGACCAGTGAAAGAACTTTTTGTTAAAATTTCAGCCAGTAAGACTGCAAAAAAAAAGTTTCAAGACTCAAGAAAGCAAATAATCATGCCCTTGAGAATTTTACCATTTTATGAAGGTGAAGGATTTATATTTAGCTTGATTAAAAAATAGACTATCTATGATAAAAATTATTTTGAGCCTGAACCTATCATTATTATGGTTCTATATTGAACATTTGATATTAAAAGAAAAAGCATATAATCTGAAGATTTAAAAATTTTACTTATGAGAATAAAGACTCGTGTTTCTAATAAATAAAGTCATGGGACATTAAGATAAAAATAAAATGTGATATAAACCACAGGGATCAACTTATTTCAATTATTTATAAGTCTATAATAATTTTAAGCCACATTGTTTACCAAGGAACACTACTATATGGAAATATGTATGTAAATTGTGTATGTAAATATATACTTATGTGTATGTAAATAAATACATATATATGTAACTATAGAGAGAAGCATATAAGCATACCTATGTAACAATGAACATAAGACATGAAGGTGAAGAGTTGCAAAATACAACAGTAAGTGCGTTATCAAGAGCCTAAACAGAGTATAAAACCTGTGAGACCAGTAATATTTCTCACATTTGCTTGTATCGCCCAAAAGGCTCAGCAAAATGCAAACACTTAGAAGACAGATAATAAAATTTGATTAAGACTGAATGTTGATTCTGGATTAAAAAAAAAAAAACAACTAGTTCTCAGGTACAAAAAAGAATTCAAAGGCTCTTCAATTTTTAAAATCTGATAGTTTTTCTCATACCACATCCATTAAACTACCACCATATGCTTTAACAGAAAACCATTACTTTCGGAAGTTATAGTGAAATGGCAACAAAATATTTGTTAACGATTTTTAACAAAAGACTTAGAAAAATAAGATTTGGAAATTTTTTTCTTGGTTACCCTCATTGAGGTTGAATAAAAGTTACAAATGTCTTCTGAAAACAAAAAGTCAGGCATTTTTTTTAAAGCTGTCCTAGACAAATTCACTTTTCATTACAAAAATCTGGAAAGGTCAAACTCACTTTTACAAGCAGCTGAACTGTTTTTATGGAAGAGAGGTATTTACAAGCACTTTGTTCACAATAAAAGTGGCTTAATGGTAAAATTCTTTCATAATCCTCAGTTAATTGAATACTAATCATTATATGGCAAACCAATTCCTATACAACTATATTTCCCATTTAAAGCAACAGATAGCAGTAGAATGTGAATATTCTCGCTGTTCTGATTTTGTGATAATCAGGGTAGGCTAAACATTCACTATATTAGAAACCATGCATGTGTCCCCAGACCTAGTTTTTCTCCCTAGGTCTGGCTTTTAGAGTGCTGGTGATAAACTAGGCCTGATTTATTATATGACCATCCTGTATGGGAAATGACTGTAACTCTAGGTATCTTTGGTCAACCTTAAGAGACATATCAAATGGTTGGGCGTCCGTCTCCCATATGGAGGGACTGGGGTCGATCCCTGGGACCTCTCGGTAAAAATTAAAAAAAGAAAAATATAGAAGGCACGCGGGCCGTCAGGCCTCGTGCACAGGTGCTCCACCAGGGCCCGCAAGCAGGTGAGTCCCCCAGGCCCCACGCGCAGGTGCGCCGCCAGGCCCCTGGGACACAGAGAGTTGCCCAGCAAATAGACACAAAAATAGCAAAAATGGGGGTGGGGTAAAAATGGATAAAAGTAAATAAATAAATAAATAAATCCTTAAATAAAAAAAAAAAAGAAAGAAAGAAAGCCATTTAAATTCTTTTTTCAAAAAAAGGTATTTTCGAATTACTCTGCAGATGTAGCTTTCAACAGGACCCCAATGTCTGGCATGTCAGTTTACATATACTATCAGCCTAAAAACTCCACTGGCATTCAAAAGCCAAAAGTCTACCATTTGTTGTTGCTGTTTGAAATCAAGAAAACCCCAACAATTATGTCTCAGAGTCAACCTTTAAGGCTTTCCCTTAAATTATAGAACAGAAATTTCCCACATCAAATTGTGGATGAAAATCTGTGACCTTAAGAGACAGAAGTTATACTAATAAAAAACCTAAGAAGCTGGGAAAAAAAAAAAAGATAACAGGAGAATAGTTGTGAAAGTATTGTGGATTTTAGGTAGAGTAACCTTACCACACTTACTGACTAAACCAGGGGACTTCTGAGAGCTACAGGGGGCATTATCAGTAATCCCCTATGACAACAGGCATTAACTGGTACTGGAGCTGGCCACCTAGGACACAGGGCCATCCCAGTTTTAGCAGATGCCATTATAACTAATAATTCCATTATTAGGTTTTTAAATTAGAGTTACAAGTGAAATCTGTTTAGAGAGTGAATACATACAAACATTTCCTTACCAATATCAATGTACTTAGGATCCAAGGGTGTGCCAATAGAATTACAAAGAACTAGCACAAACTGAAAACAAAACAAAAAGAATATCAGAACTTCTGCTTATGGGCAATAAAGGAAATAATGCTTAACATATATCATGCTTATATCTTTTTCAATTATCATTTAAATGGGAAATAATTTGTAAAATTAAGTGCAAAGAATAACAGACAAAAATAAAGATAATCTACAGCATGAAAAATAAAGAAATACGAATTAAAATTAAACCATGGCTGATTTCTCAATATAATGGAATACTGTGGTTTTTAAGAGAATACTTAAGAAACACAGTACCCTAGCTACATTTCATTATTTACTCGTCTAAAATTCATGAACAGCTATAACGTCAAAATTCATTTCTACCCTATAATCTATATGATTATATATATGAGAGCTAATTTAATTTGTTACCATTGCACCAAATGTTTCCATCTCATTCTCCTCCTTTGAAGCAATAAATGACATAAGAAATTCAGAAAAATTCAGTTAATTCAAAAAAGACAAAATCTAACCTAGTGAAAATGATTTAAAATGCTCATTAAAGTTAACAAATATACAAAAACTTATCAATAATTATAATCAGAAAAAATAGTCAAGCATAATACAAACTTTACAAAATATTATTTTGAAATGATAATCTTGTTTTTCTTACTGTTAGTTACCCTTTCTGTATCCTATACTAAGAATACTATTTTACTTAGATGTTTCCTTATTAGAATAAAAATTTCAAATAAACCAACTCTGTATATACTATTTACATGTAAATACAGACTGTCTTTTTCAGCATTTCACATGTAAAATTTGTTTACTTCACAAATATAAATGATAAAAATTATACTAAAAAATCACAATTTGCCCATTCACTGCTTAAAATAAGCTTGTTTATTGCCACAAAATAACACAAATATTTTAATTCACTTTTCCTCTTTATCAAAGTTATACATGCCCATAGTTTAATGAATCAAATAGTTTTCCTAAGACTTCTTACTGAAAACAAGATTCTCCCCCAACTTCCCATTTGCTGCTCCCCAGAGAAAAATACTTTCAGCTCCTTTAACTAATCCTTTTGAAATTTACTTCTACAAATCTAAATAACATATTTATAGGACTCCTTTTGTGTTATTTTTGTGTGTGTGTGCTTTTTTTTTTAATTTGGGGTATTTTCTGTTGACCTGCTACTCTGAAAGCTCTTTCACCCCGCTTTTCCCAGCACCCACCACATAGGAACACACTTTCATCCCTCCATCTATTAATGTAATTTTATTAGATCAATGTTTAGAGTTTCATAGGTACAGACTTCCCTCGTTTTATTGCACTTTGCAGATATTGCAGGTTATTTTTACAAATTGAAGCTTTGTGGCAACGCTGCACCAAGCAAATCTATCGGCGCCATTTTTCTAACTGCATGTGCTCACTTCTTGTCTCTGTGTCTCATTTTAATTAAGGTATGTACGATGTGGGTTTTTTTAGACATAATTCTTTTGCACACTTCACAGACTACAGTATAATACAACTTTTATATGCACTAGGAAACCAAAAAGTGTGTGTGACTCTCTCTACTGCAATGCTCGCTCTACTGCAGCCGTCTGGAACAGAGCCCACAACATCTCTGGAGCATGACTGTATACTACACATCGATTAAGTTTTTTTGAAAATTAAATATTCAGTGCTTAAATCATTATGACCATGTAAGAGTTACTCACAGCCATCACATCTATCATGACTTCTTTTCCTTTCAAGAATGGTTTGTTTTCCCTGCAGGCGGTAATTGTCTTTATTTTTTTCTTTGCTTATTTAGTTTTCTATGCAAGTGTACTAACTCAAGCCCCCAATTTTCCCCCAGCTGTGTCTCTCCACTCGGTGGGTTCCCACACATGACCTGTCCCTTGGAGCCTTCGGCCTGCTCCCACTATGTGATGGCCCTCGGCATGCTGCACAGCCGTCAGCTGGAATCACCTCACCATTGTTAAGGGGAGTCCCCTCACCTCTCCTGGGGTGCCTGGAGCCTGCTTCTTTCTCTTTATTGGTTTATTCCTCATTTTGGTAACTTCCTAAGAAAAGGAAGCTTGAGAGGTAAATTTTGGGACACATCTAAAAATATTTTACTCATACTTAATTTATAGTTGGCTTAGGGTATGTGATTCCAGATGGAAAATCATTTTCCCTCAGAATTTTGAAGGCAATCCTCCAAAGTATTGCTATCAACAAGTCGAATGGCATTATGATTTTCCTGATCCTATGAAACCTGGTTTGCCTCTCTGAAAGCCTGTAGGATCTTCTTTTGATCCCCAGAGTTCTACAATTCATAATCATGAGTCTTGGTTAGATTGATTTTTCTTCACTGTGCTAGGAACTCAGTGTGTTCTTTCAACCTAGAAAGTCAAGGGAAATATTCTTGAACTTTGTTTTTCAGATTTACTCCCCCTCCATTTTTCTGTTCACTCTTCTTAAAACTATTATTCAAATGCTGAACTTCCAAGTCTGGTCCACTGTTTTTCACTTTTTTTTTTTTTTTTTTTTTTTTTTTTATCTTTTCAGTCCTATTTTCCATTTCCTTGCCTTTTTATTCCACTTAGTAAGAGTTTTCCTTCATTTTATCTTCTAACCCTTCTACAAGGTTTTTCACTGTTGCTATAAGATTTGTAATTACCAAAAGCTTCCTTTTCTACAGCATCCTCTTCTCATTTCATGGATATAATTCTTTTTAATTCTCTGAAGACAATAATAATGGTTTTTTTGAAGTGTCCTTCTTGCATACATTAGATACTTTCCTCAAATGTCTGATAATCCTTGTTATCTGCTTACATCTAAGAGTGGGGAACTAAAATGCTGTCTGGGAGCCATTTGTCTCTGAGTGACCCTCACTGACGTAGTCTTCACTGAAAGACTACAGTGAAAGACTTCACTGACTGAGCAGGGCTGTTTCCTTGAGGATTCTCATTATCAGTATCTCTGGAGGTTTTCTCTTGAACTGGTCAGATTCTCCAAAGAGGTCTCTCCCATTGTTCTAAATGAAAGCTATGCTTGCCTGCTAATATTCTGGGAGCCGAGCGAGCGGGAAAAGAAGGCTGGAGGGAACAATGAGTAGTGAAATTTTAAGTTAATAGCTGTTTTCAGCAGAGTTAGTCCACCAGCAGCTGTGACTGATGCCTCTCAGCACAAAGTCTCTTTTTGATCCTCTGGGAGAGTAAACCCCTGTCTTCAAGGGTGGTGGATGAGCAGCTGCCTTCAGGTTTAGTATAGGGAAAGGGTTCTGGGAATCTCCTTTATATGCAGCACACACACACCCTTTTTTTTTTTTTTTAAAGTTTTCTCCTTCCTGCATAATCTCTGGTACTTACAAATTGCTTTTTTGTTTGTTTTTATCCCACTAATTACCACCAAGTCCAGTGTCTCTTGGGGATTCTATGATGTAAATGGATTGCTCCTTGCTTTCTCTAGCTTTCTTAGGTCTGTTAAAGTAATTACCACTAATCCATTGACTCTCTAGCCTCCAAAATTTTGTTGCCATTTCTACTCCCTTTTTGATCCCTATGGGCTTAAGACTTAAAAAAAAAAAATACTCTTATTGTTGTTCTCGAGAATTTGAGGAGAGAATACAGCCAAATGTAGCTGTTCACACTGCCACCTTTAACCAAAAATGCTATACATTTTAATGAGATAAAATAAAATTTGTAACATAGCCAAAAATATTAGTCCTTTCTTTAAAAATTTACTTCTGAAATATTTAAATTTTAGTATGCTTTTAAGACAGACATTATATTATTTATTTTAAACTATGAGACATGGATTTTTAAAGCAACATAACATAAAAGTTTATTTCTCATTGTCAAAAGCTACTCAAACTGTAAGAAATGCTCACTGTTATGTAATTTCTTGACCATTTATACCAGACATCTGTATATTCATTTTTGTTTATGGAATTTTAACTTGAAAAGGATTCTGCAATTTAAATATATTTCAGAACAAAAAGCTTCAGTACTAAACTGGTCCATATGAACTGTCAATGGATTAGCTGGAGAAAAAAAAAAGTCAGAGGACACAGAATCAGTGGAGTCTCACAGTTTTCCAAAACAGACATCTAGATGGACATGGGCAATAAGCCCAATGCTTCCCTGTACTTGCGAGTGTGGAGGCCACGTTAGAGAAGGGAAGATAACTACAGACCAGCTCTGCCGAGTAGGTAAAACACCTGTTCTCAGATCTCAGGAGCACCTACCTGAGGATGACTCTCATCAGCTTTAGTGGCCAAAATGCAGAAATCTCCACAGGTGGTAATCGAAATGAGACTCTTCACGTATTTAACATATTTCTCATTGTTTTTTGTATCCCAGAAGACAACACAGTACTCTGGACGGTCAGGTCTGGTATACGCATAAACTACGGTGTTCGAGCAATAACCCCACTAGGAAGAAAGAGAGGAGGAAAAGGAAAGACGGGAGGGAGAAAGAATATTTACCACTGGGAAAGACAAAGCATACGTATTATATTTTTGCTGTAGACATACTGCAGACAAGTAGTTTATCAGTCCTAACAAAATGGATTCTTCAGAAATGGAAGACAGAGGACTGAACATCCAGCTTAATACTTTTTCTCACTAAAATAATGTAAATCTAAAAATAGTAAAGAAGTTTACAAAGAATGTGCTACATAACTAAGGTTAGCTCTTTAACTTTCCTTACTTTAATCAGTCATAGTTATGCTTCGGTGTTAAAATCTTCAGATCTTTCGCTATTAGTATTAGCTGGTTGAAGGCACAATACGAAGAGTGATCCCTGTCAGAAAGTTTACATTCCAGGTCCCCAAGTCATATTTCAAAAATAGCTGCTTTGCCTTTTTCCCCATCTATGTCTTTTATATTTGTTTTCATTAGGGTAACATATACATGTACTTTATAGTCAAATAACTCTACATGGCTTATCAACCAAATGCAGACCCCTGCCCCAATTTCTCCTCCAGGGTAACCATCTACAACTCTTTCAGCTATATTTTTTCAGGCATTTATCTGCATATCCCATTATCTATTGATTACAGTTGCAGATGAGAACTTAGTTCTCATTTACCACCCTTCCCCCATCATACATTTTTCTGTCTCTTCTGTCTAAATTCCCCAATACATTTATATTGCAATTTTGAATCAACGTTAACATTATTATGCCTTAGGCATGCTACTTAAAGCTAAGCCAAGTTTAGCTTTTCATGCCGAGACTACTTTTTCAAATATGTTTTACATTAAAAGTTATAGATTTATAGATAAGTTGCAAAGATAGTACAAAGTTCCTGTATACCCCTCACCCAATTTCCCCTATCGTTAGCATCTTACATTTCCATGGTACATTTGTCATAACTAAGCAGCCAACACTGACACCTCGCTATTAACTAAACCCCAGTTTATATGGATTTCACATGTTTTTCTCTAAGGTCCCTCTTCTATTCCAGAATCCCATCAAGATACATCACACTTAAGAGTCCACGTCTCCTCTGCACTATAACGGATTCTCAGGCTTCCCTTGTTTTTCACGACCTTGACATTTTGACGAGTGCTGGTCAGGTATTCTGAAGAATGTCCCTCAGTTTGGGTTTGTCTGAGGGTTAGACTGAGATGGTGGGTTTTGAGGAAGATCATCACAGAAGTGAAGTCCTCTTCTCCTCATGTCATATGACTATGTTATTAACGTGATTTACACTTGTGGTGTTGACCTTGAGCACCTGGCCAAGGTAGTGTTTGTGAGGTTGTTCCACTGTAAAGTTGCTTTCTTTGTTTTCCCACTTCCATACTCTACTCTGGAAGTGAGCTGCTAAGTACAGCCCAGAGAGCAAGGTGGGGGTGGGGGAGGGGAGGGATTAAGCACCACCTCTTGGAGGGATCTAACTAAATTATTCAGAATACTTCCTCAAGGAAGATTTGTTTCTTCTCCCCCATTTATTTATTTAATGGTTTATTTATATCAGTATGGACACACAGATATTTGCTTTACCCTCTGGGCTATAATCCAATGCTGTGATAATTATTTTGCTGTTTAAGTTGTTGCAGTTTTGGCCACTGGGAGCTCTTCCAGGCTGGCTCCGGACCCTTTTGTTTTATTTTCTTGTGTTGTGCTGTGTTTTCTAGCACTTCCTTACTTTCCAGCATTCTGTGTTGCTCCAAGCTCACCTTGTAATTCCCTGTCCCAGTCCTAAACCAGCCATTTCTCCAAGGTACTCTGCCTTTTATATATGTTTTTTCAAATTAAATGTTTAGTTTACCAGATCAATCTCATACTTCACAGCTTGTTTTGGATCAAATATTAAATTTAGGAAAAACACTGGTTGGTTGCTGTACTGCTCACTCTCATCTGATCCACTCTCTGCCCTTCTCGACTGCTGTATGGCCTGCAGGCAGACCTCTAGGGACTCCAGCACCTGGGTTGCCTTGCCTTCCAGCCTCCAGTGGGGTTTGGCCAAGAGAAGGCACCAGCAGGAGATGAGGCAGCAGGAGGAAAGACAGTTGGAGTGTTTATTTCCCCAATTCCTCTCTGCCAGGCCAGCTGGCAGAGGCTGTGCTCCTGCAGGGCAGCCAGCCCCTCTCACACGGCCTCAGCTCTCACGAGTTCCAGGAACAAGGCTCCCTCACCTTGCCCCTTCCCACAGCTGCTAGAGCTCGGTGCTTGCTGTATTAGCCCTCGCTGGTCCCCTTCACTCCGCCCGTACCTCTGTAAAGCCCTTCGTGCATCTCTCCTCAAGTACTCCTTTGAGTACTAGCCATCTGTTTCCTACTGAGCCTCTGGCTGATGAAGTAATTTTACTAACTATATTTAGTATTCCAGAAGAGTTTACCAGGTCTAAGGTCTTCATACTGAAAAAGGCTACCTTCTGTTAGTTTTCACAACAAAGCAGCTATGAAGACATGAGATATAGATATTATACTTTGAGCTGAAACAAAATTATTTATTAAAAGGCACTTTTATTTTTACAGCTGCTATTAATACTCACTTTATAATCAGGTCGGATATTTGCGAAATATATAAAGGAATCAACAGCTAGCGCAATTTTCAGGCCACCTCCTTCCCAAGACAGTGCAGACATCTGCTTTCCAGGAACTTTCAAAGTACCCAGATGCTGAAAAAAAAAAATTGTATTTAACCTACAGTATCACAATTAACTCAAATACAAATTACCACCAAGCACTTCACTAAGTTAAAAGTGGTATGAAAATTATTTTGTGAAAGTTCACTACTTAGTTTGAGATCATTTTCCTTGAAGTTTTATCATGAAAAACATGTATATATGATAGGAGAAATTTGCAAACTATATCCAAGAACTCAATACCAAACTTAATCAAGTCTAAGATGCTATAGATTGAAATATGCATCTTTACTTTTATGTATAACTAAGGAAAGAAATTAAAATAAGATAACTCTGATTATAAGATGCATCCCAATTTTAGAGATAATAAAAATGTAAAACGAAAATATGCTTCTTAGAATCAATGAACTATTGTTTTAGTAAACACAGTCCTGCAGTCTCCTCTCTCTTTCACTCTCACAGTCAGCCAGCCACCAAGGCCTCCTGCTTTTACTCCTCTCCACCACGAGGGCCTCATTTCTTGACTGACCTCTCAAAACAGCCACCTACCTGCAATTCTGACCTCTCATTCTTCCCTCATTCCCACCTTCTATCTCCCAAATTCAATCTCCCCTCTCCATCACAATTCCCTTTCTACAGCCTGGTCGTATCCCATCTTGCCTGAACATTTACTGATTTTCAATAGCTCCCCAGCATCACCTTCTCTAGGGTGAGGGGCAACGCCTTTCCCCATCTGGCCCTAACAACATGCTCTGGCTTAGTAACCCGCTCCTAGCCAGAAATCACCGCAGACTCACTTGGAGCCTACGCCTCCTTGCCTTTGACCCTATGAACTAACTCCCTCTGCCTGGTGTCCTCCTTTCCTCTCCCCCACACCTCCTCTATCCCTACTGTTCCTATCCTTCCAGAGTACTCCTATTCATCCTTCAAGACACAACTCAAATATCGCTTCTTCAGTGAGTCCTGCCTTCTGCCCTCCTTCTATGGTTCCAGAGAAAGTAGACAGGGAGCTCTCTGGCAGCATGGACTTTGTCATATTCACGTCGATTTCCCTATCCTTTAAGAGATTACTTGATAAACAGGTGTTCATTAAATATCGAAGTAAATAAATGTATCATGCATTCAAATTGATTTCTTCATATACTAACATAGTATATTTCATGACTGAATTGATGAATGAATAAATAAATACAAAGACTTTTTTTTAACTTGGCCATAAAAAATATTAACATTTTTCATCTATATCTCTTATTTGACAGAACAGTAGAATCCCAGGAAGGTCAATACTTTGTAGCGATATCCCTTGTTCTTAAGCAGATAAGCTTGAAAGCCAAAATTAATGTATCAAACTCCATTTCACCAGGGAGGCCCATGGGGGGAAAAAGTTTTAACTGAGAGGGTTCCCATCTAGGTGTCTTGCTACCAATATGGAGCCAAAGGGGCACAATATCCTCTTGGATGACACGACCACAATGGAGGAGAAGAGGGCCACCTCCCAAAGGTGTAACCCAGCCGGCGGGTGGCAGCAGCAAGGAAAGGGCACTGAGTTTAGTAAGCTTTCACAAAGGGCCAAACACGTGGAAGGGTGGAAGGCACTTTCTCATTGTTTATCTCATTCCATCTTCACGACGACAGCAGGTGTGAGATTTATTTCAGAAAAAAGGGAAATTGACTTTCAGAGGTTAAGTAACTTCTCTTAAACATCAAACGACACTGAGGACCTGGAATTCCAAGCCAGGTCATTCCGACTGCAAACCCCATGCTCTCTTATCACTACCACCACAGCCACCACTACCGTGCTCCGATCACAGCGAAAAAAAACCAAGACCCTAGCCCTCAGAGCTGAATGGAAGTTCTTCCCTGAAGTTTTCCTTAAGTTTAAATATTTAGATAGCTTCCTTACAAGTTAGCTTCTCCGTCTTAACAATAGCAGAGATTAAAAATAAACTCCCCATATAGCCACTCATCCAAAAAACACTGAGTGACCATTATTACAGCTATACCAAAAACCACTTAGAGCAGGGGTTCTTAGCCTTTTTTGTTCCATGAACCCCTTTGCCAGTCAGGTGAAAACCACAGACCCCTTACTAAGCCCACACTATACTGTGTATTATTTAATAAATATATCACACCCACACCCACAAGTCCCCACAAGAATGATGGTTTTTGAATTTCAATTCAAGCTCACAGACCCCTTGTTAAGATTCCATGACTTAGAGTTTTCCATGTAACACTTAATATATTGTTTTATAGGGGAAAGCAAATGGACCTTATAACCTACGTTTTCTATTTGGGGAAGGATGAACAAATAAAAATAAGCAGATCAAACAACCTAATGATAAATAAGCAAATAGTGAACAACAAAAATAATATGCCCATGAATTAAGAAGGAGGCTGTAAGCATAGAAATAACTAGAAATCAGATTTTTAATTACTTAGAAACCCTGAAAACTATGCTTTTGCTTTTCTTTAGCTTTTCAATCTATCAAAAATATTGTTAGCTGTACAGTGAGCATCTGCTCTCTACTGTACATCGTACTGGGTACCTGTGAGATACTGACTCAAAAGCATCAGACAACACCATTTCTTACCCTTACAGAAATTATCCTCCAACAGGGGAAGTAAACAATAATAATGAAACAGTTAGTAAAGGATTTTATATAGCCAAAAACAGCATTTATTGTAGTGTATGGTGAATTTATAAAAATCAAAAATTTCTGAATATAGTCTAAGGTCAGAAAATAAAATAGGTAAAAATATATTAGGTTTAGTCATTAATAAGATCTCATGTTCTAAATTTTTTAATTCACAATCTATTAATTCTTGCTGATATTTTCTAATGCTACTTCAAAAAAGCATTCTCTTTAAAAATTAAATTTATTAATAATACCATTGAGAAACACAACATATGCATTTACAACAACAACACTTACATTTTAATGTAGCAATAGCTAAGATTAATTATTAAGACAGGTTTTATTAAAATAATTGATTACAACAAAAATTGGTCTGAAACTACTAAATTACACTAAAAACTATTCAAAAGCAAGCTGTAAAAAGAGATACATATTCAGAACATATTCTAAATAACTATTCCATGGTGATTTCTTATGCCAGAGATCTGGTTTTCTAAATATATAGATTATTTTAAAAAATTCTACGATAAAATACAATTGTGAAGCCTTGTATTATGAAGGTCTTATTCAAACACATACACCTATCCCATCATTTTTTACTCAAACTGTCCCCATAAGAAAATATGACATGTTTACACCTTTTCCTCCTCTTTGTTTCCCCTGCTTTATTTACTGCACACTTAAATGGAAAGAAAGACGCTAAAATCTCATGACTTTACCTCCCCAAATGGAGTGTAAAACTGCACAGTGTTCACATCCTTATCCTGAGCGACTGCCTTCTGGGATCCTGCCACAGCCAACACACTGCCGATGTGGTTCCACTGGATACTTACCACATACATGCCAGTGTCGATTAAAACGGGATCTGGTCAAGAAGAAAAAATTGAGCAACTGCTGGTAAAATACTTAGCCTAGAGGACTTTATAATCTTAGGAACAATTCTTAATTTTTTTTTTTCAATCCTCCACATTAAAAAAGAAAGAAAGAAAAAGTACTTACTCTGGTCATTCTCATGTCTCATTATTTGGCATCTGCCATTGTCGAAACAAACAGCCAGGCAAGGGCAGTCTGGCTCCACGTAGCCTTCGGTGCCATGGTACCAATGTATTCCAGCAATACTGATTGCTCCAGTGACATTCACCAAACAATTCAGCTTCATTTTCATCTAAATGGAACTGGTTAGGTCAATATTCTACATTTTAAAACAGATATGTTTGGAGTGTTTGGCTTGGATTTCTGTGGTTTGTAATCAGAAATCTAACTATTGCCAAGTCTCTTCCATGTCTAGCTTCAGTGAAGAGAGGCATACAACTAGATGCTGACATTAATTATACATATGAAATAAGGTGTAAGACTCTTGCCACCTGGACCCTGAAATCCATCAGATAACTGAGGACTAAATAATTCTCATCTCTTGTACACAGCAGGGTGGCATCTTTGATAATGTCATTGGCATTTTTAACAAACGTAAGCATCGTAGAATCGTGGCAGGTAGGTGAAATGAGACTGGAAAAGAAAGAACGTGAGAGGACAGCTCTTGAATCTATACGATTTAGCCTGCTTACCTAATTCCCCTAGTGCTCTTTATCTTGTACATCAACTCCTCTTGGAATGTTTAAAAGCCTAACTAGGGGAAGCGGCTGTGGCTCAATCAGTAGGGCTCCCGTTTACCATATGGTGAAGGCAAGCCCGCCCGCACGGCATGGTTAGCTGACCCAGCGAGCAAAAGCAGCAAGGGGGGGATAAATGAATAAATAAATAAATAAAATAAAAAAAATAAAAATAAAAAAAATAAAAGCCTAACTAGGTGCCCTCTCTCGTCCCCATTAGAATTAAGTATCATAAACACATTCCAAATATATGAAAGAAAATAAAATATATAATTATAAAAAATCTCTCCCTTATCTTTGGTTTACTCTTCCTAGCTCCTTTTATACTGCTTTCCATATAGTTTCTTGTTCTTTATTATTTAAAGCAAAGAGATCTATCATTTTTGGTAATTGTCTTGGTTAATATATAAGTATATAAATTTATTTTCATGATTTTAGCAGCAATTCCGTCAACTCTTTTTTTTTTTTTTTTAGGTATTTTGGCTGGGGATTGAACCCAGGACCTAGTATGTGGGAAACCGGTGCTGAGTTGGTTTTTTTTTCATTTGTTTGCTTGTTGTTTGTTTTTGTTTTTAGGAGGCACTGAGTATCGAACCCAGGACCTCCTATGTGGGAAGCAGGCACTCAACCACTTGAGCCACATCTCCTCCACTGGAGTGTTCTTTTTATGTTATATTATTCTGTGTTAATAGTTTATATTTTCCTTTTGGACAATTATCATTTTTTAAATTTTAATATTCATATGGATGGGATTTTTCATTGCTATTAGTGTCTATTTTACTGAACTGAAATCCTACATAAAAACCCATACTTATGATTGTTATGTAGCCAAATAAAATTTATATTTTTGTAAACATTCCATGAATTTATTTTGTCTTATATGATTTGATATGTCTATTGAATTAATCTTATTAGTTAAAATATTTCTAAATTTTTAAAAAATCACCATGTATAGAGTATTGTAGAAAGAACACTGAAAATAGAATATAAAACTCTGGTTTCAGATGAAAGCTCCATCACGTACTGGCTTACAGACCCTGGACAAATCATTTCACCTGAGTTTCAGTTGTCCCTATTTATAAAGTGAGGATAAGGGAGTGGATGTGGCTCAAGCAGTTGAGTACCTGCCTCCCACATGGGAGGTCCCCGGATAGGTTCCTGGTGCCTCCTAAAGAAAAAAAACAGACAATGAGCAGACAACGAGCAAAAAAAGAACGAGCAACCAGATGAGGGAGCCATCTGTGGGGTGGGGGGGAAGAATTATAAAAAAAATAAAATGAGGATAAAAAAATTCTTTGGAGTTTTTATGAGACTCTTATGAGAAAAGGTGTATGAAAGTACTTGGAAAATAAGCCAAGTGTCATACAAAAGTTAGCTATTATTACTTCTACCAATACGTGGATTGATGTCATGTCCTAATCCTCACTAAAAACAAAGCTTGCTAAAACATCAAGAAGAGCAGGGAGCTATCATGGTAAAATCTTGCAAAGCCAGAATTTTTCTTAAGATCATGCTACCCACGCCTATTTTATTTTGGCTTCTTTATAGGACTTAATTTTTCTCCCTCTATGTTAAGTCTCCCATTCTTCTAATAACATTTAGTAGCATGCTACAATTTGTCTTTTGTATCTGTCTGTAAACTGGCTTCAGGTATCAGAAGATAATTACAAAAATTAAACCGCGCATCATCCTACTCATTATCCCTCTGCTTCAATACGCTAACGCCATACCCTTTCCAGAAAATAAGAACTAAAAGCTGTACTCTAACATATTGCATTAGTTTATCTTGAAGCAATCAAGAAGTTTTTTGTAATAAAAAAAAAAATTTTAGACCATTGGAATAAAAATCCTGAAATGAAGACTTTCTTAATCACACACCATCATAATAAATAATTCTGTGTATATATATATATATATATATATATGAATAATATAGACAATATATATATACTTACTATAAAATTCCCTTGATTATCATAAATGTGTATTTCCCCATTTGCCATTCCAAAAAGTAAGATTTTACTGTCTGCAGACCATGCTACGTGGCATAGCTGTATGCCCTTCAGATCTTTTCCCCAAATACGATTCCCTAAAACAAAACATAAAACATAATTATTTAATTAAAGTTAAAGGTCATGACCCTTCATCAACAGCTCTCAAAATCTTTCTTTCCCTAAATAGCTCTCACATTCTTCACAGCATTTACCCAGTCATTCAATTTAATCAGTCCATAAATATTTATTAAGTACCTACTATGTGCCAAATCCCTGCTGGATGTATGAAACAGCAGCTACTTCAAACTTTCCTCCCTTCTCTTTTATACTCTGACCCCTGGGAACTCCCTTCCCAACAGCAGATGAGCCATCTTGTACGTTAGAAAGACAATAAAAGTGCCAAAAAAGATATTCCTCACTCCCATCTTCAAACATTCAGAACATAACTGAATCCACACTTACCTCTTCTTTTGCCTTCTGATACAAGGGAAGTGGTAGCTCCCCTGCCTCGCCTCCCACCTAAGGCTAACCCTGCCCCCACCTATTCTCTGGATCTGATCCCTTTCCACTCTTTGCAAAGATCTCACTGTACTGATCATTCCCTTTCTCTCTCTTTTTAAACTCTTCCCTCCTGGCCCCTCTTTTTTCAATTAGCATTTAAACATACTCAGTTCTATTTCTGTTCAAAACCACCACCTCAGCTAAAACCAAATAACAATAATAATAAAACAAAATAAAAAACACTTCCCTCAATCCCGAACTCCCCCTCTAGCTACCACTATATCTCTACCATTCCTCTCCCAATTAAACTTCTTGAATGAGTTATCTACACCAGCAAGCCCCACTTCCTCATCTTCCACTCAACCCTAAGCCCATCCCAATCTGACTTATTCCCCACAACTCCACTGAATCTGTTTTCATCTAGGTCACTAATGGCCTGTTGCTAACTCCAATGGATACTTCTGTATTCTTCCTTTGATCATGCCGTCCTTCTTGACATGAATCCAGTACTTCTTTGTCCCCAAGAATTCAAATTTTCACTACCTTTTATGGAATTCTCTTCTGCCTGTTCTGTAAACATATTTTTTTCTTATTCCACAGATGCCTGTTGGGTTTTTCCATCTATTCCAATGGTTTCAGTGATCATCCATATGCTGGTGATTCCCTAAATTACACTTTCAGCCTAGATATTTCTAAGACATATCTATCTAACTAGCATTTTGGCATGGATGTTCTATGGCATAACCAAATCAACATGTCCAGAACTGAAATCTTCTCTCAAAACCAGCCTGTCCTATACCCCATTTCAGTGAAAGGCACCACCATCCACCCAGTTGCCAAGCTATAAACCTGGATTAATCCAAAACTCCTCCATCCTCTCACCGCCAATCCAATCAATAATAAGGCCCCATGCAGAACTTCCTAAGTATCTGCAGAATCCATCCACCATCAGCTCTACCTTGAATAACCACTGCAATTTCCTAACTGGTACGCCTGCCCCATCTTTCTCTTCTCCATTCGTCACATTGTAGCTACAGAGATCTTTTTTTACATATAAAGAACAAAGCTGACCACATTGCTCCCACTCTTAAAACCCTTCCTTTGTTTACCAGTGCTCTTAGTGTTAAGGCAAAGTTCTTTAATATAACGCATGAGCTACGTGATCTGGCCTCTGTTCATCTCTAGTTTTATCACATACCACTCTTTTCCCTTTAGTATTATTCTCCAATGACACTCAATTTTTTTCAAGACTCCGAACATGACTATCTAAGTTCAACTCACCTGGACCTCCTGACATGTTATTCTTAGGCCTGAAACTTTCTACACACTAACCCTCCTTGTGGATAATGTCTCAGCACAGACATCGCTTCCTCCAGGAAGCCTTCCCTGATCCCCTCCAGTCTGGGTTAGGTACTTCTCACACATGATCCTGTATTTGTCCTGCCTTAGCACTTACCATGTGGTATTTTAATTGCTTGGTTACTTATCCACCTCCCCTAATCTAGGTCTGGAATACTGTTCATTGTTGGAGCCTCAGTGCCTAGAACGATAGCTGATGCACTGTAGTTTCTCATAAATATTTATTGAAAACATGACATTACACACATACACCAAAAAAAAAAGGGGAAAATGAAAATGATTTTAAAATTAACTATTTCTGTATAGACAGAGTTTAACAAAGGCATAGACCCTCAGAATACCCAGTTTGATCTATGTACTAGAATTTGAAAATGTAGATTTTAAGTCTTCAAAACACAACTAACAACAACATGCTCAGCTCTATTAAAAAACCAACCATAGATTAATAGAACCCTATGTTCTTTTTGAAACCAAAATCTAAATCTACATCTTTATACACTCTAAAGATAAATTATAGAATTGGGCAGACATATTTAAAATAATCCTGAATAATTGATGCATATTCTTCAGTATCACTATAGGAAATAAAAAAGAATATTCTTTTCTTGAATATACTATAACACAAATGGTTAGAACCATTTTTGAATGTCATCAAATTAAGTATCAACTGTTTTCTCTTTTTATGTTTATTTTTTTAAGAATGCTAACATATGATAATTAACTTAAATCTCTAAATACAAAAAAAGCCAGCTAAATCTGATCTTAGTTTTACAACCAAGGGATGCATTACCATCCACGGAACCAACAATCACAGCCCCATCTTCATATACGATGCAGATCTTCTGCCCATCAGCATTCCAGCTCATACTTCGAACCACTGATTTATTCCTATTGTTGATCATCTCCTCATACCAAGAGCCTGTTTTCACAAACAAAAAAATTATAAGTCAAAGCTTTCATATCTACTAAGTGGTATTGAGAGTTGAAAACTTTCTATAAATACACTACAGGATAAATAATTGTAAAGTTTTCTATAATCTGAGACAAACTATAAAACCTTCAAATCCCACATAAACAAAATGAAAAAATAATTCTTGACAAATAATTGCTTCAAAGATTGTCATAGAAACCACCACAAATGCCTATCTTTTTCCTTTCTTTCTTCCTTCTTTTCTTCCTTTCGGCCAATTAAAAAAAAAGTTCATTTGCTTTTGTATGGCCAAAATAACTGCTTTTGTTCAAAGGATAACTATTCTCACTTGAACAACCTACTTCACATAATAACCCAGAATAACCACAATAACTTTATATGTATGCATAAACTTTCCAGTGATTAATTATAAAGATATTAAATATAAACATACTAGATAAAACTCTAAGCCTGCTTGAAAAAAAATCCTTAAATAGTTCACATCGTATTAGCGCTATCCCATCACTAATGATGGACAAAAATAGTCTTGATGTACACAGGGTTCAAGTGAGATGACACTAGTCTCATAGCATGACCAAATTTGAGGCAAACAGCAAGTGTTCTTGTTTGTTTTTATTTTTTTTAAAGCTTTACTACAATCTGGTATAGAGAACTGTGGCCTGCAGTCAAGCAAATACTCATGTAAGGGAATAATGAAGTCAGAGCAGGGCATTATCAGGACTGAGGACTGGAGAATCTCTTCTTTGGTATAAAAGACAAAGTTTACTCCAAGCCCTATGCTTCCTTACTCCACCCCCTACACACTCACTAGTATACACATAAGCTTTTTAAGAAGTAAATTTAACTTTCCAAGTACTTCAGTGTTGTTATTTTTTAATTAAGAATTGCTAAATGGCACACCTTGAGCCTTTTCCAATGAGCACACATGACCTGAGGCATGCTTCACATTTGAAGATGACAGCTACAAGCCTCAGGAGAACATGCACTGAGCTGTTTTCCTGGTGATGGTGATACATCTAAGTTAATCCTTCACTAGCTTTTGCTCGCTCTCTCGTAGACAAAAGGAACAAATTGTGAGCCAGCAGTTAAGAGCAGAGGTCAAATCTACAACCATGAAAGAGAAGGAGGCCAACTGGCCCAATAAAGGAAATGAATTCTTGCTTTGCCTTCCTAATAAATGTGTTTTTATCAACTGAGAGAACTCCAGCCACCAATCACACAGGAACTGATTCTTATCAGAGACTTAGAAAAAAAGGCGCTATCTCAAGCAGAAGCTATTCTTCTGCTAAGAGTCTAAGTTCATTTGGAAATAGTCCACAGTCAACTAATTCACTTTCTTAACATAGGGTCACAGTCCAAAGGAAATAAAGTCAAGGGAAAAGCAGACAGCAATAAATCCAAAAAACGTATAACTGAATGAATGAACACCTATTGCTGATTAAAAACCAGGGATCTATTTAGGAGATGTCATTCCCACATTCAAATAGTGTAACAAACTCCAATTTCTGAAAGATTAAATAAGTTCCCCTAATATACCTTTATATAACATCCATACAATGATAAGCCCATTTTGATCACTGGTAGTCAACTTCTGATATTGCTCATTCCATGTTACAACTTGAACAGAACCTAGAAAATTATAAAACAACTTAGAAACCAAAAAGACTCCAGTTAACTTCAAATTTATATTTTTATATAAACAAACACCAAAGTATGCTAAAATCATTAGGATTCTTGTGCAACTTAAGCAGTCTTTAATGTTTCTCTTAAAATATTGACAGGAGGCAGTACTGATATCACAAATTTTCTATATCACAAAGCATAGTTCTATGTTCGGGTTTGCCCCTACTTCATATCAGCAAACGCAACTACTGTGGCCAGCAGCAAGAGATGCCATCTGCCTGGTGACGGAAACAAATGCGAGCATGGGTTACCCAACTGGCCTGACCCCCAAGAGCTATGATGTGCAAAGGATACCAGACCAAGTGCTTTTTGTTTCATTTTGGCTGCCATGTCTCACAATCTCTCTTTTTCTACCCTTTTTTCCATTCTATTAATAATATACTCGAGTATATTTTAAACCTCTGGGTTATACAGACAATTAATTTCTTTCAAGTTTATCTCTTAATATATTGGTATATCTTTTCTAAGAATAAAGACAGTCTCTTTCATAACTATGGCACAAATTAGGAATTTATGATTGATATAATATTTTCTAACCCACAATCCATACTCAAATTTTATCAATTGTCCCAATAAGTCCTTCACAGCTATTTGTTTTTCTCAATCCAAGATCATTCAGTGGGTTCAGCTGTTGTCTCTTTTGTCCCCTTTAATCTGGAATCATAGCACATATTTTTAAAAAAGGATTATACAACCACAGACAGATAACTTTATCTTTGAATATATAAATAGCCACCTTTTTTCAGATTTATTGAAGATACTGTTTAATCATGTAAAAGCTGAGCGAATCTAAGCTATATTAATTATAGCTCAATAGATATGATTACTTTTACTATTACCAATATTTAAAATGTTGGCATTTCTGCATTAAGTAGACAGTTTCTAAATGCCTAAAGAAATTACTATTCAAGCATGATTTTAAAAAAAAGGATGACTTACCACTATGACCTTCAAGAGTCTGATTCATAGAAAGATTACTAGGGGCTGCAAGACCCCTCAATTTTGCATCATCTGAAAAAAAGAAACAAAAAAAAAACTTATGATAAATATATAAAAGTTATAATCAGGGAAACGGACATGGCTCATGAGGTTCGGCGTCCGTCTACCATATGGAGAGACCAGGGTTTGATCCCCGGTACCTCCCAGTAAAAAAAAATAAAAATAAAAAAATAAAAGTTATAATCATACAATTTTGACATTTCTTTTGAAATGAGTCCCTATTCCTAGGTGATAGTAAAATGAATGTTTTTTTAAACATGCTTCCTTGTGACCTATTTTTTTCATGGTCCAGACAATAATATATACCCCTTGCAAATATATTATCCTAGTAAAATACAGCAAAATGTATAAAAGAACACTGTTTACTTAGTATACTAAATATATTGTTTACTATTGCTACTTATTCCTTCCATAAAGATCACAAACAGAAATATTTATGACTTATGGACTGAAAACTCTAAAAGCATAAAGAGATTTCACAGAATCTCATATTCAGTCATTTATTCATTCATTCAACAAAAATTTATTGCGTGTCTGTCTACGCTATGCTCTGCACTATGGAAGGTTCTGGGTATAAAATGATGAACAAAATGGCTAAGGCCTCTTCCCTCAGAGAGCTTACAGACTACTGATGGGACAGATATTAAATACACACTCATACACACCCCTATATTTTTGCACATATGAACAGCTGAGGCGGGAGCCTAATAAGAGACAGTAACAGAAGACTTAATTTAGAATGCAGAGAGGGAGAAGCAGGAAGGCTTTCTGAAAAAAGATATTTAAGCTGAAACTGAGGATAAACTGGAGATAGTCAGACAAGGTGGGAAAAGAGGGAGAGTATTTTGGGATGGAAAACAAATAATGCCAAGGCTCTAAGGTAGAAGTTCAGAACCTCTGACAAACTGAAAGAAGGCCAATGTTGGTGAACAAGGGAGAGAATGTAGCAGACAAGGCTGGACTGATAAGCACAGGAAAAACCATGATGCTTTTGTAGGAAATGACAAGAACTTTAGATTTTATCCTAAGTGCAATGGGAAGCCTTTAAAGACGTTTTTTAAATTCAAATTCTTTATTCTCCTTAATTGCTAGTCATTCTACAGATAATACAATATTAAAGCGTCATCTCAGTAAACTAATCTTCACTTGGAAAATCTGTTTATTACACATAAAATATAGCATTTAAAACTTTCATTCAAAATACAAATGCTATGAAAATTTCAGGAATTTGTGAGAATTGCTATTATAAAAGTTAAAGCTAAAGAAAATTCTATGCAACTGAAAAAAGACCTCAAATAAAAGAGGAAAAAGGTAAAGACAAATGAGTTTATATGGCTAAGAGATTTCAAAGTGAGTCAGGGGCCATCCCAGAGGTAATGCTTATGCACGTCTCAGCAGGATCTCATAGACTGCCAAAGTAGATGCTACCCCAAATAGTGGGGCCCCTGAGAGCTCTGGAGACACCCAGGTCCTATGGTCAAGGCAGATAGCTCCAGAGTTTGGTGCCTTGCCAGTGAGCCCTATTTTGGAGTTTGTGCTCCTGAGAGTGACAGAGTTGGACTCAGTTATGGTTTCCCTACATGGCTCATCTATCCCTTCTATTTAAACCTATACTTGGTGCTGGAGTTTGTAGGTGTATGTCCAAGAGACTGGAGTCTTTGGGCTGTCCATGTGCCAGCTGGGTCCTGAGCCTCAGCAGAGTTGCAACACCTGCTCTCCAGTTCATTGGACTCACCCAGGACAACCAACAAGGAAGTGAGGATTGACAACTACCATACCAAAGAAACAAGAGAGCCTACAACTGCAAGCAAGAGAGGCCCATCCGTCGGCTGTATGGGATCGAAGCCCCCTCCCAATTAGAGGTGAAGTGGACGTCACCATCCCAGAATTCTTGGGACTGGGGAATGAACTATGGACTGGAGTGGACTTACTGGTATTCTACTATAGACATATTGTGATTCTAGCAATGGAAGAAATTACAACATCTATGTGGAGGCAGTGGCCACTGGAGGTTCTGGGGGCAGGGAGAAGGAAAAACAGTTGTAATACGGGGGCTTTTTCAGGACTTGGGAATCATCCTGAATGACACTGCAATGACAGATATAGGTCATTTTATATTGTCCCATAACATGCAGAACTGTGTGGGAGAGAGTGTAGACTACAGTGTGAACTATGGTCCATGCTCAGTGGCAAAGCCCCAGGATGCGTTTGTCAATTGCAATCAATGTGCCACACTAATGAAGGATGTTGTTTATGTGGGAGGGTGTGGGAGGTGTAGGGAGTGGGGCATATGGGAATCCCTATATTTTTTGTGTAACATTTATATATTCTAAGTATCTTTTTAATTTTTTTTTAATTTTTTTAAAAATTCTACTTTCAGATAACATGTGTCTTAATATATTATGAAAAATATTCATTCTGAAAGTAATGACAGGGAAGAATACCCAAGTGCTTCTACAACTGCTAGTTCTTATTATCCAATTGCTGTTTGAGGAGCATGAACAAGAATATACATTTACCATTTAACACTGCAATCATCTGTCAAACAACTAGGGTAGAATAAATGTTGCTAACATATACAGTAGGCTTAACATTGTATTTTTCAACATAGGGTTCTTTCATTTACTCATTTAAAAAAATTGGACTACACACAAATCTCATTTTAATATTCTTAAAATTTTTTGATGGAAACATTTTTCTTAACTTCTAACAAGGAAAATCCATTCTAAGGCCTTCAGGAATAGAGTAACTGCAATCAAATAAAATCCGTCATAGGTGGTCCTAATGGTTCACAGGACTTCATACTGTTGATGGTGTGATGAAGTTGCTCCATCTTTCCATTTATTATAAGGTCTGAAATCACAGTACTGCCCAGGAGACAAGTTTTCTCTCTGTTAAACCATAAAGTAAAGCACTCTTCATAAAATACATGCTGACAGATGAGAAGAACTAGGTTTTCAAATTCAATTTGACATATTGAACAAATACCATCCATACCTGAACACTCTCTGTTGCTGGCAGCAACTCTATAACTTGACCACGTTAAAAAAAAATTCCCAAAATCCGGCCAAAAGTTCTCAGGTATGCACAAAAGTCCAAAAGTTTTAGAATGATGGTAATGCCAGCATTGTACCAAGACTCCATCTAGTTATATTACTAAACTCCTGAGAGCCAATGAAGAAATGAAACCAAATTGATATGGGAACAAAAGTTCAGTAATACTGACATAATTCTTCTAAAAGGTCATACTGTGGGGCAGATGTGGTTCAAATGGTTGGCATCCATCTCCCATATAGAGGGACCTGGGTTCGATCCCCGGGACCTCCTGGTAAAAATAAAGAAAAAATATAGAAGGCACGCGGGCCACCAGGCCCTGTGCACGGGTGCGCCATCAGACCCCGCCAAGCCACGCAGCGAGATGATGATATAACAGGAGAGTGACACAAGGGAGAGCCAAGATGAGACACACCAAGAAAAACAGGAACTAAGGTGGCGCAGGTGGTAGGACGCCTCTCTCTCACATCGGAGGTTCCCAGGATAGAATCCTGGTGAAGACAGGAGGAGATGGATGAAAAGAGAGGGCAGGAAACAGACACAGAGAACTGCCCAGCGAATGGACACAAAAACAGCAAAAATGGAGGGGGGGTATAAAAAAATGGA
The DNA here is from genome assembly GCA_026826555.1 of Tolypeutes matacus. Lineage (NCBI taxonomy): Eukaryota > Metazoa > Chordata > Mammalia > Cingulata > Chlamyphoridae > Tolypeutes > Tolypeutes matacus. The sequence continues at coordinate 6,271,550 of JAKSZT010054568.1, read as the reverse complement.
TAAAAGTAAATAAATCTTTTTTAAAAATAAATAAATAAATAGAAGGTCATACTGTAACCCTTGGATTCAAAAGACATGATGAAAGAAGGAACCAGTAAAATAAGGCATTTTTAGCCATGAAGAAGAATTTCAGAATGAAATCTATGATTCCAACAATCCTAAGAACCTCCCAGAAGTACAAATAATCCACAGCAGAATTTTAAAAGATTAAGCTGTAATAACATGGTTAAGAAAAACAGGAGTAATATAAGAGAACAGAAGACACTGCCAGAAATACCAGTCACCAAGCTCACTGAATCTTGGAGCACCTTCCCCTCTGAACAATCTGGTTGACAATGCTTTTGTTTGCATCTATAAAAAGATGTTAGCAGTCAAATTCCAAGAAATTCCTATTATATGCTGTGCAAAGTCTGACACCCAACCAAAATACATGGAAGACACTTTTACAATTACTTGAGGAGAGAGGGGAATTCTGAGCTGCTACCATGCTCTCTCGACTCCCTGGCAGTATCACCTGCTGTCTGGCTGGCTTCTCTGTGTAAAGGACTCCACTAGCAACTGTAGGCACACCCATGGGGACAGTTACAGTCACCTGACCTAATCGTTCTGGGGCTTGGTCTGATGGTTAGGCTCATGTGCCAGCTTGGCTTGGTAATGGTGCCCAGTTGTTTGGTCAAGCAAGCACTGGCCTAATTGTTACTGAGGACATTTTGTAGACTTAAATCATTAGTAAATTGACTGCATCTATGGCTGATCACACCTACAATCAAGAGGAGATTGTCTTCAGCAATGAGAGACATCTCATCCAATCAACTGAAGGCCTTAAAAGAAGAAGTGATGATTTCAGCAGTCAGAAGGGTGGACTTCTGGGAAGATAGCATTGGAGTAGGTAGGCAGAGCTCAACTCTCTTACAGGAACAACAAAGGGAGGGCAAAAAGCTGACCAAGAGAACTGCTTTGGGGATCTGTAGACCAGGAGAGTACTGCACATCCTCAGGAGGATGAGGGACAAAGAGACAAAGAAGCCGAAATGAAAACCATGAGTAGCTAACCCCCACAGCCAGGAGCAATACCCATCCCCATCCTCAAGGTGAAAAACCTGGATAAAAACCCATGGCTCACTACAGCCAACTGAGGGGAAGAGATGTCTTCCTCCCTGGGAAGAGGGACGATGTAGTGGAGGGTGGAGAGCGGTTTCTCTTCAGGGAATTTAGCCAGCAGAACCTACTTTGAATCTCGGCTCTGGCAAGACCAGAATCACTAGTGTAGAGGTTGAGACATCTCCGAGCAAAGACTGGCTGACAAGCACCATCTGCCGGCCAGCCGGGAAACTGCAAGAAGAAAAGCCACTTTCAGGTGTCTCTCATCCCAGACCCCTTGGAGTGGATGTGCACCCCATTAGTGAGCCCCTGGTCCTATTTTGACAACTTAAGCTGGGCAATTTTAAAGACTTAGAATAATTTTAACCAAAAATCAAAGAAGAGCCATGAAACAAAACCACTAGGCAAGAGAGAAAAACTGACCATTAGAGTAAATTCACCAACATATTCAGATGCCTAGACATCAGCTGAAAATTACAAGCCATACTAGCAAACAGAAAGAGATGGCCCAGCCAAAGGAACAAACCAAAAATCTGGATGAGACACAGGATTTAAGACAACTAATCAATGATAATCACACAAATCTCCTAAATCAATTCAAGGAGTTGAAGGAAAATATGACTAAAAAGATGAAGGACATAAAGAAGACACTGGGTGAGCATAAAGAACAATTTTAAAGCCTGCAAAGAAAAGTAACAGAGCTTTTGGGTATGAAAGACACAGTGAATGAGATTGAAAATACATGAGAGAGTATACTGTGTTGAACGAAGCAAGCCAGATACAGAAGGCTAAATATTGTATATAGCAGTTTGGCATTATTTATGAGTTCCAAAAACAGATGTTGTATTATGTTTGTAAACTGGTCTGTTCCTTGGTGGGTGGGGACTCACAGATAAAAGACATGGCAAAGGACAGAGTTGGAGTTCTGATACTTAGTTTTGAGCTGGAGCCCAGGAAGTGAACACACAGGAGAAGAACACAGAGAAATAGAGGTGGCTCTTAGACATGGCAGAAGCCCTGGGGAGAGAGACAGAGCCATTCACCTAATAGTCAACAGCTGGCCTTGTGGAAAAAACAGAGGAGCTGAGCCCGGAGAGAAGCAAGCTCTGGGAAGAGGAACCCAGGAAGCCTGAAGCCTCACAGACGTCGGCAGCTATCTTGCTCCAGCATGTGGCAACAGACTTTGGTGAGGGAAGTAACTTATGCTGTATGGCCTGGTAACTGTAGGCTTCTACCCCAAATAAATATGCTTTATAAAAGTCAACAGATTTCTAGTATTTTGCATCAGCACCCCTTTGACTGACTAATACACTGTATGATTAATTGCATTACTATGAACCAAATATACTGTGCAACATATTGTATGATTCAAAATAAATTTATATGTATCCAGTACATGTAATTGAGAAATGTAGGTTTTTATTCAAAAAAACAAAAAAACAAAAAAAATATTGTATGGCTTTTCTTCTGCGGCAATAAATGTGACGGCCCATGGGCCAAATCCAGCAGCTGCCTGTTTTGTAAATAAAGTTCCATTGATACAGCCAAAAAAAAAAAAAAAACATTAGAAGCATATAAGAGCAGATTTGAATTGGTGGAAGATGGAATTAGTGAACTTGAGGACCAAGCATCTGAACTGAAGACATGAGAAAAAAAAGAGAACAGAATGAAAAAAAAATGGAACAGGGTCTCAGGGAATTGAATGAGAACAAGAAATATACAAATATACACATTATCAGTGTCCCAGAAGGAGAAGAGAATGGAAAAGGAGCAGAAAGAATATCTGAGGAAATAATGACCTGAAACTTTCCAACCCTTGTGAAAGACATAAATATCAATATCTAAAAAAGATAGATAGTGGCACTGATCTCTGCAATCACTCCAAGAATCCGGTATTGCTTCTGATATACTATTTTGCTAGGTAGGGGCAGTTCTAGTAGCTTCCACTTGGCCTTTCTTACCATAACAGTCCTCACTCCACAAGTCAGGGGACAATATGGGGATTCTGCTGAGTATGTCTATTCCAATTATGCATTCCAGAACTGGGGAAATCACCACAGAATGGGTCTGAGGACCTACTGGACCCACTGTGAGATGGGCCTGAGCTAGAACTCCAGCAACATACCTCACTGTCCTAACTCAGGGGTATACCAACTCTCCAGCCCTATGTCATAAAATTGTCCACAGGGACCTTGATCATCACTCCCTCCCACAAGACATCACACTAGTCCACTACATTGGTGAAATGTTGATTGGACCTAGTGAGCAAGTAGCAGCAACTACTCTAGACTTATTGGTAAGGTATTTGCATGAAAGAGGATGGAAGAGAAATCCAACAAAAATACAGGGTTCACCTCAGTGAAACTTCTAGGTGTCCAGTGGTGTGGGCATGTCGAGATATCCCTTCTAAAGTAAAGGATAAGCTGTCGCATCTGGTCCTTCCTACAACCAAGAAAGAGGCACAATGCCTGGTTGGTCTCTTTGGATTTGGGAGACAACATATCCATCACTTGGATGTGCTACTCTGGCCCATTTACTGAGTGGCCAGAAAAGCTGCCAGTTTTGAGTGGGGACAGGAACAAGAGGAGGCTCTGTGACATGTCCAGGCTGCTGTGCAAGCTGTTCTGCCACTTGGGCCATATGATTCAGCAGATCCAATGGTGCTAGAAGTGTCAGTGGCAAATAGAGATGTTATCTGGAGACTTTGGCTGGCCTCTATAGGAGAATCACAAACCAGACTCAGGATTTTGAAGCAAAGCCTTGCCATTCCCGCAGATAACTACTCTCCTGTTGAGAAACAGCTTTTGGCCTGCTACTGGGCCTTAGTAGAGTCTGAATGCTTAACCATGGGCTCACCAAGTTATCATGAGAGCTGAGTTGTCTATCATGACCTGGGTGTTATCTAACCCACCAAACCATAAAATTGGGCATGGACAGCAGCACTCCATCATAAAATGGAAGTGGTACATACAAGATAGAGTCTGAGCAGGTTCTGAAGGCACAAGTAAGTTACATGAGGACATGGCCCAAATGCCCATTGCTGCCACTCCTGCCACATTACCCTCTCTTTCCCAGCCCCCAGCTATGGCCTCTTGGGAAGTTCCTTATAATCAGGTGACTGAGTAAGAGAAAACTCAAGCCTGGTCTACAGATGGTTCTGCACAATATGCATGTACCACCCAAAAGTGGACAGCTGCAGCACTGCAGCCCCTTTCTGGGGCGACACTAAAAGACAGTGATAAGGGGAAATCCTCCCAGTGAGCAGAACTTCAAGCAGTACACCTAGCTGTTCATTTTGCTTGGAAGGAGAAATGGCTCCAAGTACATTTGTATACTGATTCTTTGGTCAAGAGACTTGGAAGGAACATGATTGGAAAACTGGTGACAAAGAGGTCTGGCTGGGGAAGAGGTATATGGATAGACGTTTCAGAGTGGGCAAAAAAACATGAAGATATTTGTGTCCCATGTGAATGTTCACCAGAGGGTGACTTCAGCAAGGGATGATTTTAATAATCAAGTAGGTAAGATGGCCCGTTCTGTGGACATCAGTCGGCCTCTTTCCCCAGCCACTCCTGTCATTGCCCAATGGGCTCATGACCACAGTGGTAGGGATGGAGGTTATGCATGGGCTCAGCATAACCTCCATCTTCTCACCAAGGCCGACCTGGCTACAGGCACTCTGCCATCAGCAGAGACCCACACTCAGTCCCCAATATGTCACCATTTCCCAAGGTGATCAGCCTGCTACCTGATGACAAATTGATTACGTTGGACCACTTCCACCATGGAAGTAGCAGCAATTTGTTCTAACTGGAATAGACATATATTCCAGATACGAATTTGCTTTCCCTGCATGCAGTGCTTCTGCCAGAATGATTACCATGAACTTACAGGATGTCTTATCTACTGCCGTGGCATTCCACACAACATTGCTTCTGATCAAGAAACCGACTTCATAACAAATGATGTGTGGGAATGGGCACATGCTCATGGAAGTCACTGTTCTTAACATGTTCCCCATCATCCTGAAGCAGGTGGATTGATAGAATTATGGAATACCCTTTTGAAGACTCAATTATGGTGCCAGCTAGGTGGACATACATTACGGGGCTGAGGCAGTGTTCTCCAGGAGGCTGTGTCTGTGCTAAATCAGCATCTCTCTATGGTGCTGTTTCTCCCATAGCCAGGATTCACAGGTCCAGGAATCAAGGGGTGGAGATGGGAGTAGCACCACTCACTATTACCCGTAGTGACCCACTAGAAAAATTTTTGCTTCCTGGCACTGCAACCTTAAGCTCTGCTGGTCTACAGGTCTTAGTTCCAAAAGGATAAATACTCCCACCAGGAGACACAGCAATTCCACTGAACTGGCAGGTTAAAACTGCCACCTGGCCACTTCAGGCTCCTCGTGTCACTGAATCAACAGGCAAAGAAGGAAATTCCTCTCCTGGCTGTTGTGACTGAATCTGACTGTCAAGGAGAAATAGAAGTGCATCTACATAATGGAGGTAAAGAAGAGTTTGCCTGGAATACAGGAGATTCCCTAGGGGCATCTCTTAGTACCACCATACCCTGTGATTAAAGTCAATGGGAAACTACAACAACCCAATCCAGGCAGGACTAACAATGGCCCAGAAACTTCAGGAATGAAGGTTTGGTTCACCCTACCAGGCCAAGAACCACGGCCAGCTGAGGTGCTTGCTGAGGTTAAAGGGAATATGGAAGGGGTAGGAGAAGAGGGTAGTGATAAATATGAACTTAGACCACATGACCAGTTGCAGAAACGAGGACTGTAATGGTCATGACTATTTCTTCCTTGTTGTTATGTGTGTGTATATGTACGTAAAACAAATATATTTGTTTTCATCCCTATCTTATCCCCTTATCATACAACATAAGTTACATTAGTTTCATGTCATAATATTCAAGTTATAGGATATCAGGTTTAAGATGAATATGACCCAAGGATTGGCACCCTATTCAGAGAGATTTAGGCATTTCTGGTTGTATGTAGAATAGTTGAGTATTGTTAGGCAAAAAATATGTCCATTATTGTTTTTATTTAGAGATTAAGTATGGTTTAAGGTGATGTATATGGCTACCAAGTTGACAAGGGGTAGACTGCGATGATTAGGTTCATGTGCCAAATTGGCCAGGTAATGGTGCCCACTTGTTTGGTCAAGCAGGCACTGGCCTAATTGTTACTGTGAGGACATTTTGTGGACTTTATATCATCAGTAAGTTGATTGCATCTAAGGCTGATCATACCTACAATCAACTAAGGAGATTATCTTCAGCAATGAGAGATGTCTCATCCCATCAGTTGAAGGCCTTAAAAGAAGTGATGATTTCAGCAGTCAGAAGAGAGAATTTCCATTCTTACTTCAGCTGGCCAACTTCTCCTGGGAAATTCATTAAGGACCTTCATTGGAGTTCCTGGCTTGCAGCCTGCCCTACTGAATGTGGACTTGTACATCCCCACAGTTGCTTAAGACAATTTTATAAAATCTCATAATATTTACAGATATCTCCTGTTGGTTCTTTTTCCCTAGAGAACTCTGACTAATACACTTGGATTTTCAGTACATTTTTAGGTATATATTTTAGCTAGATTGAACATTGCCAAAAGGCAGGCAAGAATCTTCTCCTATCAATTGCATGGGCACATTGGAAGGTGGAGGCTTTCTTATTGCCTGCAGTTCCTGGGGTCCTCTGTAGATGGCCACAGTCAGCTTACAGGGCCCTCAGATATTTTTGCTCTGATCCAAATTTTGCTTCAGGTCTCCTCTCATAATGATGAGTGGATAGAGGCCTTGGCAGCTGTGGCAGGAAAAGGGAGACACTACCGCAACCCCATTTGGAGCCATCACCCTTAAATCCTACCACAAGCAACTATTGCCCAGGCTCTTGAAAGACTTTTTAGCAGAGAAGTAACATGATCTGATTTTTTAAAAAAGGTCACACAGTTTGGGTGTGAAGAATGGATTAGAAGGAGACAAGAGACAATGCAAGTCTAGGTGAGGGATGATAGTGACTAGGACTAGAGCGGTAGCAGAGGAGACCAAGGGAAAGGATGAATTCATGTATGCTCCATGAATTCATCATACTTCAATTCATGTATGCTTTGGAGATAGAAGCAACAGGAGAGTTGATGGGGGGGATGTTCCGTGGGAGAAAGAGAAGGTTTCTAGCTTGAGTAAATGGGTAAAATTAGATATTTACTGAAATGGAGAGAACTGAAAGAAGAGATTTGGGAGAAGCTTAAGAGTTCAATTTTGGACATGGTAAATACTAGATGCCTGTGAAAGATTCCAGTGGAGATGCCCAAGTCTGAAAAATCAGGACTGGGCTGGAGATATAAATTTAGAAATCACCACCCCATAGGTAGCATTTAAAGCCATGGGAATGAAAAAACAAGTCCAGAGAGCAAGTAAAATGAACAGAGAGCCTAGAACCAAATTATCAGGAATTCCAACAGAAGAGAAGCAGAATCTAGTAAAGAGACTGAGGACTGAGCAGGGTGGGGAGAGGGGAGGATATGTTTCAACATAACAATAATTTTAAACATTTGACCTCTCCTTCTGTTTGAAACATTATTATTCAAGATAGGAGAGGATAGATTTGGAACAAAAAAGTCACAATGAGGGAAAGAAGAGAGGGAGGGAGAACTGATATTGAGAGAAGAAAGAAGGAATAAATTAGCAATGAGGTCCCTGAGTGGAGGGCTCCAGCAAAACATGGAAATATTGGCCTGTGAAAGAAGTTACCTCCCTTCCCATCACAACCAAATGTAAAAAGATGGAGGCAAATTCTGGTTCTAGTGCCTTCCTTCTAAAGCAAAGGAATGAAAACCGGGAATGCTGCCACAGGGAAGCAAATCAGTATAAATTTTCTGAAAATAATTGGGTTATCCAAAATAAAAACCTTTATAAATGTGCATATCCCTTGATCCAGCGAATTCTTCTTCTAAAAATTTATCCTAGAGGTAATTAAAGGATTATGCAAAGATTTGGATACAAAGATATTGTTGTAAGAGCAAAAATAAGGAGACATCTAAATGCCCAAAACTGGCTGGTTAATATAATAGAATTCCAATACAATGGAATATTAAATAACACTAAAAATGATGATTTAGAAAAATATGCTACAGAAGAGGATTCTTGTATTATATTGTCAAATGATAAACTTGAGCTACAAATCATTATTTACATCACATCTTTAGCACAACACAGTACTTGATATGTAGCAGGCATACACTACCTGGTGATTGTTACTGGAAGAATTTTCTGCGTTACAACTATTATAATTTTTTTTTTTTTTTTTTATTTTACCGGGATGTCCTGGGGATCGAACCCAGGTCCCTCCATATGGGAGACGGACACCCAACCAGTTGAGCCACATCCGCCCCCAGCTATTATAATTAGATACAATACATTGACCTTGTTAGAATCTCCCAGGCATATTTCTCATATTTATCTCTTTCAGCATAATTCACATTCATTATTAAGCTCCAAATAATTTATTCTGTTTTCCAAATTTGCATATTATCCTAGCTCACAAGAATCTATTTACCATCTTGCTCACTAATTTCCCATCCAATCACAATCAAAAGTACAGAGCAGGAAAAGAAGTAAGCTAAGGAGAAAAAAAGCTTTCAGTGTTAAATTGAATGTGTTTCCTAATGCAACTTGCTACATATTTTAAGCAAAATTTTAAAATGTGTATATATATCAAACACATATACATATATATATAGTTGAAAAACATAAACGGCAAAAATTATCTTCTTCCAACACATCTGAGGAAACTAGAGCACTGAGAGATAAAATGACAAAACTTCAGAAGCCAAACTCTGTTTGGTACATAAGTATCTACCTTCCAAACCTGCCCTCTTTTTTTTTTTTTTTTTTTTTTGGCATATCAAAACAATTATTCTCGTCATTACTGTGGTTGACCATGAGTCCTTTGGCTAGTGGCTAAAAACAATGACGTGAAAACGAGATGAACTTAGCTTCAAATCCCAGCTCTGCCACTTACCAGCTGTGTCAACTTGGGTAAATGATTAACCTCTCAGAGTCACAGTTTTCTTATCTGGAATGCCTACCTCTCAAGATTATTGTGAGGTTAAATGAGTTAATGAATGTTAAACACCAAGTACACAAAAAAGTGCTCAATAAATATTTATGAGTCACATCACTTTAAGTAGCAGAGCTATTCAGTGTGGTGGAAAACTAACAACACTGGTCTCACTGGAAATGTGAATTCTCAAATCTCCTCTACGGGTGGAGTCCAGAAATCCCTTTTAAAAAACCTTTTCTGGTAATTCTAATGCCTGTAAAAGCTTGAGAGCAACACTGTAAGGGATCCGACAGATAATTTATTTCAATTCCCTCATCTTACAGAAGAGTGAACTTGCTGAAAGTTATTCAGTAGTCTTGTGGCAGAGCTAAGATTCCAACTCCAATCTCCTTATAATGAGTCTAGAGCAACACAAGTGATGGTAATAGAATGTGAAACTACCAAGAGAACTAGAAAAAAGAAAGAAATCAAGCTGCAAAAACAAAAGGCATTCATAAAAATGTAAAACATATCCCATTTTCCATCCGTGGGCACTAAAATACATAATCATTAACACAACTGATAAGCAGATAGGATGCTATAAGCCTGTAAATAATCTGCCAAAATGTGAGATTTTTTGCTGAAATGCTGATGCGCATGATTTTTGTTAGACCCCTAATAATATAAAACAGTAATTAGCTATATCACAAGACAACAGAGTGATTAAGTGTTCATTCTTCATTATTTTTCATTGTCAATAACTTCATCAGCCAAAGCCACTTGATGTTTGCATTTGATAGTCCTACAGAAACACTCTAGGAAAACACCATAAAATGTTGGCTATTTTTTTCCTTTTAAAAGAATTAGAATTACATTCTGACAAACACAATGAGCAAATCGTATTGAACAAATGATACTCGCCAATTTTCCAATTTCAAACATTTGGGCTTACATTCATTTACCTGTCTGTGTCTCTAATTTCAGAACTTTCAGTAATCCATCTTCACCACCACATGCTATGAATCCTTGGTCCTTGTTCCAAGATATACATTTCAGCTTCACGTTATTGGGAATGGCAATCTGAAAAGCAATCACAGCCACTCTAACAACTTTTCACAAAGTGAGTAGGAAGTGAGTCTATAGGAGATGAAGGCTGAAGACAATCCCCCAAGAAGAAAAATCCGATGAACTTGCAGAAGTGTGAGCTATGAAAATAAACATAGTCCCCTACGCTGCCCCGGGCCCTACCATTTGGGAAAGGGGAGAAAAGGTGCACACAAGACGACAGTGACTACGAAGGAACCTAGCGGGGGAATAACCTGATGGAAAGGGGGGGGGGGCTATAAATCCACATCACTGATCCATATTCCTTTCCCCACAAAACACTTAGGCTACGCTTTTGTTATTACTTTGCTCTTGCCAGGCGGCCCCTGATGACCCAAAGAATTTAAGTCACCTGGATCAGCAACAGGTGGAGGATGAAAGAGAAGGATGGCGTGATTTCTCCTACTGGCCCTAAAGTACCCAGCGAGGGGTAGGAAAGGGAGGGAGTCGTGAGAGAAGGCTGCTAGCTCCGCCAACGGCTATCTGGGGCTCGGGCAGGAGGAGGTCTGAGGCTGGACCAGACAAGAAGGATGTTAGTGGAGTGGCGAAACCGCCGTCACGCTAGTAGAGACGCCCATTCGCCGGAAGAATGCGAGAATCATCCGCAGGATGCAGAAATGAAGGGGGCCTGGAAAACTCACTTTCTTGCTCAAGTAAAAGAACATCCTGGGAACCCGACAGGACAATCCCAGCCGTCAAGGTCCACCACAGATAACTTAGTCTAAATCTCCAACCAGGAGTATAAGCGGCTCTAGGCAGCGCCCGTCTCCCTGGCAACCGCCGCGGGTTCGTATCCGGGGCGCCGAGGAACACTTCCGGTGTCGCCCCGGCGCCTTGTCCTTGGGCGTCTTGCGCCTGCGCGGACGGGCGTGCGTGGTCGGCGCCTTCGCGGGCGGAAGCTGCGGCTCGGCCTGGTTCCCTTGCTTCCTGGCGGGTCACCTCCGCGGGGATGCCGCACATTTGACGGTCGCGGTCGGGTTGTGTGAACTGAGGCGCAGAAGCTTCGGTTGAAATGAGGTCGCGATGATTCGGAGTTTTGAGAGCCCTGTAGCCCCAACGTTGTTGTAAGGGAAAAGTCACGTTCTGTATTTGGTAGGCTGGCGACCTCTGGCAGGTGACCGAGCAGATGGGCGTTTTGCGTTCTTGCATGCATTCCCTTGTGTCTCTGGGGAGTTAAGAACCCTCCGGAGCAACTAGGGGATAGGCAGATCTTTTTATTGTTTATCTTAGAATGTTGTAGCGGTTTAAGCAGTTACTGCAGCCCGAGGGTCCTTATTAAAGGAATAATGTACGTGCTTTGGCCCATTACTACGTATAATTGCCTTCGGGGCGTAGACTCCCATTTTAAAATGCTTGAGCTATGTACTTGGTATTTCCTCCCCTGGGGAGGACTATTTTATATTCTTTTCTTTTTCTACCTTATTTCTTTTTTTCTTTATCCTTTTCCAATGGCTGGAGAGTTACAAAGCAGCACAGCCTTAGATTCAGAGCAGCAATCCAAGCGAAGCCACTCCAGTGAAATTTAGTTTCACCCATCTTTTGTGTATCTTTAGTTTTCCCTTTTAACTGTATTCTGCAGCTACCAAAATTGATTTGTATAACCTGACACGTATTTTATTCAGGAGGAACCAATTTTCCACGTGGAGTCTTTCCCAATCTCAGGCAAATCCTCAAAGCCTCTTGCCTCGCCAGCACTCAAAACTTGACAGTGGTCTCTAGGGTCTTTCCTATCAGATCTAAATTCCAGCTAAAATCAGATCTTCCCTCAAACCAAAAATTCTTCACTGTGGTGCCCCCACTCTAAGCAAGCCAGTATGTCTGCTGTATGTGGTGGGTAAGTTCTGGTATGAACAAGGCTAGGTTAGGGTATCTAGTTGTTTGATCAAGCAAGCACTGCCTGATTGTTACTTTGAGGGTATTTCGTAGATAGATTTAGATAAATAGTTGGTTGGTTGCATCATGGCTGATCACATCTACAATCAACAAAGGAGATTGTCTTCAGCAAATGAGAGGAGTTTCCTCATTCGGTAAGTTGGAGGCCTTAAAAGTGAGAACAGAGGATTTCTATCTGCTCCAGACAGCCAGCTTCACCAGTGTCACCTTCACCGGAGTTTCCAACTTGCAGTCTACCCTACAGAATGCAGATTTGCCAGATCCTCATGGTCCCATGAGTCAATTCCTATAATAAACCTTAATATTTTATGTTGTATATTAGGGGAGAACCCTAATACATTCCATCTGGCTCTGCTTCCAAATTTTATGATAAATCCTATAATATTCCTACCCTCTTGGTCCATTGTGTCTCTCCAAACTGGCACAAATCATGTCTCCCTAAGGCATTTGTTCCAAACTTAACCCCCATCCCATTCAGATATTATTTTTACCTGTTTTCAATTATATGTGAATACTTTTTCAGCACCAAACTAAATTCCCCCCATTTGTGCTCACTGTCTGCTCTGTGTCCATTTGTTGTGTGCACTCTCTGTCTGTTCTTCTCTTTAGGAGGCACTGGGAACCAAACCCGGGACCTCCCATGTGGGAAAGAGGTGCTCAATCACTTGAACCACCTCCACTCCCTGCTTTGTTGTATCTCTCATTGTGTTTCCTCTTTGTGTCTCCTTTTTGCGTCATCCTGTTGAGCCAGCCCATTGGGTCAGCTTGCTGTCTTGCTCACCTTCTCTAGGAGGCACCAGGAACCAAACCCAGGACCTCCCATGTGGTAGACAGGCACCCAAATGCTTGAGCCATATCTGCTTCCCAATTCTGTTTTATTTTTTTGAAGATTTATTTTATTTATTTATTTCTCCACCCCCACACCCCCACCCCCATTGTTTATGTTCACTGTCTGCTCTCTGTGTCTGTTCGTTGTGTGCTGTCTGTGTCTGCTCATCTTCTTTTTAGGAGGCACCGGGAACCAAACCTGGTACCTCCCGTGTGGTAGGCAGGTGCCCAACTGCTTTAGCCACATCTGCTTCCCAAACTAAATTCTTAAGTAGGATAAAATTGGCACCTGCTCACATCATTCCTATACTTGAGCCATAAACAAATCAGGATTATCTACCTGCTCAGGTTTAAAACATGATTGGTTTAGTTGAAGCTAGTTACTGATAGTCACAGTCTTGCTCTTTAAATACCTTTCCCTAGTTCTTGCTCACTTATTCCCTTTATAGCCTCGTTTCTGTGATATATTAATATATATTATGGTTCTATGATGAAATAAGTTGGGAAAAATAGGACCATCATGTTCTTTCAAAAATTTTGAGAAGATTCAGTATGTTTCATATTATGTATACTGTCCTTAATACATTAAAAATACTTATTTTGCATCCCTTTAAAGTTTATAGTAGATTTTTTACTTTTCTGAGTTTATGGTTGCAGGTTATATTTGCTTTTCAGGAGCTTATATTAATGTAAAGCTCATCGTTATTTTATATGTGTAGATTATTTTGTGTTTTTCTCTTTCCCACAGCATGCTTAGTCAAAGCCTTTCTATTTAACCTGAACTTTTAGCCTCAAAAGCATGAGATTAAATTATGAGTCTCAAATCTCACCGTTCTGTCCTTTGACAAACTGTTATATATTCAAAATAATTGTTAATTCAATCTGTTTAAGAAAATATGTTTAATAGAAAAAATTGATGTCATACAAAAAGACATGACAGTAATATATAATGATAATAACTTGTTTATTGTACTAAAGATAATACAAACCAAAAGAGGAATTGAGTAATACACAATTTAAAGGGTGGTTTTATTCTACAAGTTATGTTTTAAGGTTGAAAAAAAGACATATATCAAATATGTAAGTGAAAAACGTTAGGCTTATCATTAACATTAAAAAGACAACATGCAGTTTTATTGCTTGTTATACCAATATTTATAAACATGTAATTTTATTGATTATATCCTAAAGCAAAACCATAAAGTAAACTAAGGCATGATCGTCCTTGGTAAAAAGTTATAACACTTTTAAGTCACAACTAAACTAGTGCTCTTTAGTTATACATTTCTTTCTAATATCAGAATGAGTTAAAAATGACATAATGTTCATTTGATCGGTGTTAACTATTTTTAGAATATCTGTATTACGATCCCCTGATCACAGCTTCAATAGTACTCCAACTAAAACAAGCAAAAAACGAAGTGTTAAAAAAAATTTTTCTAAATTTTATTCACTTCAATTTAATTATATAAATTTTTTATGTGTAAATACTTTGTACAGTTTACACTCTCAATAATAAGACTGGTTTACATTATAAATACTCTCAAGAGAAAATAGATCGACAGTTTCCATTTTGAATATGGTTATCTTCCTAATATAAACATTTGAAAAGTAAATGGCTCAATTAGTAGATAAAGAAAGAAACATTAAAATTTTCATTCTATTTCCTGCCAACCATTTCACAGTCATAGTCTAAAGACATTAAAATTTGCTTTTAATAAGAATCTGTGCATTTATTTCCTTGGAAAAATGTTGCTGATTCTCCTGAAAATCCTCATACTATTTATCCAGTAATATTCAAGCATTTGTAATGACAAATTATTAGCAGGCACACTGGAGATACTTAGTAAGTGCACAGAAGGATGAATGAGCTTGAAATACACCAAGCTCGCCACATTTACAGGTGAAAAGTCTGAGCAACTTAACGATGTATTTGTCCATATTCATTTACTTGCAACTTCTCCAAAATGCCATCCAGTGAGTATTGTTAAGGTCAGCAGCATTTGTTTTTACACATTAGTAAGGTACGCAAACTGTCAAACACCTCAGCACAAGATGAAATGAAGTATTTAATTCTATTTTAAGTGGGGAAGAAGAGCTAAATTGTTTTCTTAACAAAAGTCTAATAATTCAATCTAAAACTCAGAAATTCTATTCGTCAGAGACCATGATATAAAGCAGTGCACTTCAAATGTTTTTGCTTATATATCCCCCCAAAATAATTTTGACAAATAAGTGCTCTTTTACACATATTAAGTTATATGAAAATCATGGCCATAAGCTTAAGTAGTTAAAAAGTAAGTAATTTCTGATATAGTATAAATATTGACACTTTAAAATAAAATTTAAATCTGTCTTTAAAATGTATCCAATGTGTTGTTTTTTTGGTTTTTTTTTTAGGTACTGGGGGCCGGGAATTGAACCCAGGACCTCATATTTGGGAAGCCAGTGCTCAACCACTGAACCACATCATTTTCCCTGAGTTGGTTTTAATGTTTGTTTTGCTTGTTGTTTTGTTTTGTTTTGTTTTTTGTTTTTGTTTTTTTCAGGAGGCATTGAGAACCAAACTCAGGACCTCCCATGTGAGAAGCAGACGCTTAACTGCTTGAGCCACATCCATTCCCTCCAATGTGATATTAAGACCATCCTGAATTGATTCCTACTATCATCATCTAAAATAAAATACTTAAAGTAAAAGAATTTGTATTTCCTTTTTACCTTCCCCACAGAATTTTATTCTTCTTAGAGTCTTGGAAATCTTTTCTTGACTACTGTTTTCTGCTCCTCTGGAATAAACTTATACAAACAACTATATATATTGGATATATATATATAGAGAGAGAGAGAGAACAGTGTATTTATTTAAATTAACCTTTAAGTTAATTTTTGAGACCATAAGGCCCTAAATTTTAAATCCTCTGGACTGAGTTATCATTACCACTATTATTGTGAGCACACAATTTATCTAAACAACAAATAATTACTAATTTTGACCACAAAAATCATTAAAAATAAAAGGTAAAATTTAATTGGAAAGACATCTCCTTTGGCTGGGTTAAGGAGCAGTGTTTATGAAGCTTTGGTAAAAGGAATTGTTCATTTGTCCCTTTATTTGGCAGTCTGGAGATTTTACTTTTCCAGAAAATGCATCTTCTGTAAGATTCGGAGTAAGTGAGAAATACATGTCTTTCCTGTGTAAAATTAGGAGAATGGTGATACTGAAATGGGAGATGGGAAAAAGGAATGCCAACTGACTCCAAGTACTGTTTTAGACAGATAAATTTAAGGACACGAAAGATCTGGAAACCGGTAAACCCGTCTGTGCCCCTCTGTGTCTCTGCAAACTCCTAAGGTATACCTAAGCGGGGTGGACTGAACCGTGCCCCCAGTTTGGACTTGGTCTTGTGTGCATTCTGGTGGGTGTGGGCCACTGCAAGTAAGACCTCTTCAAGGTGTTCCTTCAGGTAAGGTGTGGCCCCACGGAATCAGGCTGGGCTCTAATCTGATTGCTGGAGTCCTTTGAGGGAGTGAAAGACAGATGGAGAAGCTAAAAACCAGAAGAGAAGGAGGGGATATCCCCATGTGACAGAAACAAGGATTGCTGGCAGCCACCCCTTGAATGCCACAGGCTTTGGGGAGAAAGCATCACTGTACTGACACCTCAATTTTGGACTTCCCCTTGTCTCAAAACAGCCAATGCCCATTGTTTAGGTCGACCCATCGCATGGTGTTTGCTTTAGCAGCCAGGAAAGGAAAACACCTACCACAGTTTGAATAGCGCTCCTACACAGTACCTCAGAACAGCGCTGTTTAGCTTGAGCTGGGTGGAGAAAATACTTTTCCTGAGTTACTCCTTTGGCTAAAGAACTGATTTTGAAAGTTTATGAGGCGTTATCAGATTCAATTTTGAAATCTGCTTTTTGAACACCTGGACAGCTAATATGTACGACTCTGTGTAGTCAGAGCTCACGCCCCATTACTCAGCTGATCATTTTGTATATGTTCTGAGCCAAGAAAGCCACAGTAAGGAGTCAGCGTTATAGCTCCATCTGCTATAGATGTGCTCATTTGGGAGCATATATTGCCGTGGAAAAGCACTGGGAAAGAAAGCAGGAACTTTTCCATGTAGATATTAAATGAGTGAAATGGTGTACTAAAACATTTAAAAGCACTGTAGTCTATGTATTTTTTAATTGTATATTTCTACTCCTCATCTTAAAACTTAAGTGGTAAACACTCGTCCTGTGGAATGTCCTAAAATGTTTGGTTCAACTTTAGTACCTTAGTGGGTTTCAAGCAGAAGCAGAAAAGCTTCCAGAAAGGATATGTCTGGTGTTCAGTCTCTGGAGATAGGAGCTGACCTTCTCCTGGAATGCCAGTGTGGCTTCACATCCACAAGCATCTTCAGTGGAAATGAGTCTTCGTGCTTCTTCCACAGCTGGAGATATTGACAGTACAGAAGGTAGCTAATTAGGAATTATGAAAAAGCAGGAAATCTATGACTCAGTACTTCCCATTTTAAAACTTACCTGAATGAATTTGTCAAAAGGTAAAGGATTTAAGAGCAAACAGAAAGAGGAGAAAATACTTTGGAGTGTTAATGTCACAAAAAAATGTATATTAAGAGACATCGGGAGAAAATTTACAATTGTCAGAGTCTGATGGGTATGTGAGTGTTCATCATATTATTCTCTGTAGTTTTGTATTGTCTGAAATTTTCTATGATAAAAAGTAAATTTTTTTAAAAAAAAGAGGAGCCAAGTACACAGAGATAAGAAAAACTTCTTGTCATACAGTGTCCTCAATAAGAAATGAAAATGAGGAAAACAGTCCTTTTATTTGTGTGGCCAAAATGTTTCAAAGATTAAAATTAGATAATTCCTAACTTCCCATACAAGATTGTTATTCTACTGAATGGTTTAAACTGAGAATTCTAATCTTACCCATAAATACTTTAGAACGGAAAATTCAAGTCTGTATTGACAGTTAAGCAAAACCTCTGGGAGAGTGAATAAGATAACTCCTGTTTCTTCCGGGCATTCAGCGAGGCAACTCTTCCTATTCAATCCTATAGCCCCTAAAGCTGCCCGCTAGGAATAAGGGTAACTTCCCGGGTCTGAAGGCTGATATAAAATCTTCCAATCAAATAATACTATTGCCTGAGGACAGGCAATGGTCCTTTGCTCCACCATTTTCTCCCACCTTCTACAAAGCCATGATATAAGGCTGGGGACCATGTATTCACTTGGTGAAATATCACCTATCTATCCAAATGCTATTAAATGTTTCTGGAACAGCCAGCCTCAAACCCCATCTCAATCAGCAGATTAATTAGTAAACCAGGAAGTATCTTTTAAATATCAACTGCATGGGGAGCAGATGTAGCTCAGTGGCTGAGCACCTGCTTCTCACATACGAGGTCCAGGGTTCAATCCCAAAATATAAATATATAGATCAACTGCATGTCCATCATTCCTGTACAGAATATAAAAGCAGGATTCAGAATACTTCCCTAGTGTCTGTCTTGCCTGATGCACTATACGCCCTATGAGGGCAGAGGCTATGATAGAATTGGACAAGTCTGACATTCTGTAAGAAATCAGTTTGAGTTTCATTTAGAACATGCTCAATTTGAGTTGACCCAGAGGGATATCTTAATTGAAACACACCACAGAAAGATGGAAAACTAGAATGGAACATAGTTGAAGTTGAGCGATGGAGCCACTCACAATAGCATCAAAAAGAATAAGATACTTAGGAAAAATTTTAAGAAAAGTAGAGCAAGATTCACACACTGAAAGTCTAAATTCCAGCGATGGACATCAAAATTTCAAAATGTTCAGGTTTCAACAAAAGGTTACAAAACAGAAACAGGAAGCAATGGCCCAGCAAAGGAGAAGATTAAAGCATTAGAAGTCATCAGTGATGATGACAAGTCCTGGGACACACCAGACAAAGGCTCTTCAAAAATAGTCCTAAATATGCTCAGTGAGCTAAAGGAAAATGTGGACAAAGAACTAAAAGAACTTAGGAAAATAATAGATAAACACTGTAGCAGTTTGGCAGTTTGATATCGTTATGAATTGCAAAAATAGATATTGGATTATGCTTGTGCACTGGTCTGTTCATCTGGGCATGATTAAGTTATGATTAGGGATTTGATTGGGCCACGTCCGTAGGGCACTGAGCCGTGCCCCTTGGTGGGTGGAGAATCAAAGATAAAAGACATGGCAAAGGACAGAGTTGGAGTTTTTGAGTTGGAGTTTTGATATTGCAGTTCTGATGTGGAGTCTTGAGCTGGAGCCCGGGAAGTAAGCATACAGAGGAACTTGGTCATGAGGAAGGAGAGAAGGCCCCAGGAAAAGAGACGAGCCATTTGCCTGACAGTTCACAGCTGGCCTTGTGGAGAGAGGCAAAGGCTAGACAGCCTCATAGTCTGCAGCTGACCTTGTGGAGGAACCAGAGGAGCTGAGCTCAGAGAGAAACACAGCCCCAGGAAGAGAGGAGCCCAAGAAGCCTGAACCCTGGCAAACGTCGGCAGCTGTCTTGCTCCAACACATGGCAATGGACTTTGGTGAGGGAAGTAATTTATGCTTTATGGCCTGGTAACTGTAAGCTTCTACCCCAAATAAATCCCCTTTATAAAGACCAACAGATTTCTGGTATTTTGCATCAGCACCCCTCTGGCTGACTAATACAAACACATAAAGAGTATCATCAATAGAGAGGCAAAAATTATGAAAAGGAACCAAACAGAGCTGAAGAACACAGAATCAGAAATTAAAAATCCCCTAGAGGGGTTCAAGATTGGAGCTGGCAGAAGAAAGAATCAGAGAACTTGAAGACAAGACAACTGAATTCAGTCTAAGGAACAGAAGGAAGAATGAAGAAAAGTGAGCAGAGCCTGGGAACATGTGGGGCACCATCAAATATACCAACATACATTTTGTGGGAGTCCCAGAAGGAGAAGAAAGAGAGAAAGTGGCAGAGAGAATATTCAAAGAAACAATGGCTGGAAACTCCTCAAATTTAACAAAAGACATAGAGGCAGAAGTAGATTAGTGGTTGCCAGGGCCTGGGAGCAGGGAGAATGAGGAGTGACTGTTAATGGGTATGAGTTTCTTTCTTTTGGGGGCAGGGAAAATGTTCTAAAATAAGTAGTGATGATGGTTGCACAACTCTGTGAATACACTAAAAACCATTAAATTGTATACTTTTAAAGGGTGAATTTTGTGATATGTAAATTATATCTCAATAAAGCTGTTATGAAAAAAAAAAGGAAAGCTGAAAAATGGAGCTGCAGACTTAGGTCATACACCTGGAAGTGAGGGGCCTCTCCTTAGGCAATTTTTAGGCTTTCAGTGAGGTCCTCTTTTTTCCTGAACATCTACCGCAGACTTTAATGTCTGCCACTTAGGTAGCATTTATTTTATGTTTCCTGATAATAATAATAATATTTCCCCCGGGTGTTATTTGTCTCCGTTCCTTCCTTGGGTCATAGAGTACTAGATAAATAACAGTAGCTCTGAAAATATTTGCTGAGCAATAAAATAAGTGAATGGCTAAACAGATAAAATAGGTCGACAGATAAAATGGGCCACGCTGTATTCCTCACCTTTCAGGAGGAAAAAAAAAAAAAGCCCAATACAGATTTTTCTGATGATAAACCACTTAGGGTTGGGTGATAGGACCCTGACTTTCTCAAATTCTAAAAGTAATCTACTCCTCACTGTCCTCGACCTCCCCAGGAAACTGACCCATACTTTTATTCAAATGAAGAAATATCTGCTGAGAACCTAGGATGTGTCAGCTACTCTGGGAGGTGCTGGGGATACAGACAAGATCACTGCCCTCTGGAGTTGGGATTTACAGTCTGCTGGAGCATGAAAACACATGTCCAAAGGTCACCTCTTGACTTTTCTCCCCCCAAATCTGCTCCACTCAGCCTTCCCATTGCAGTAAAAGCATCCCAGCCCCCCATTTTCTCAGGTGAGAAAGCTGGAAGGCGTCCTTAGTCCTGCCTGTCCCGTCCCGCACACCCAAGCCCGGTTCGTTCTACCCCCAGGACAGATCTTGAGCCAGGTGACCTCCATCGCCACTGTCATCACCCTAAACTAACCCAAGCCTGCACCGGGCAATGGCCTCCTAGCTGGCCTCCCACTTCTGCTCTTTGTCTTCTCCATTCCACTCATCACACAGGAGCTAGAGGGACTTTGAAACATATAAATAACCACTTTACACAAACTATGATGGCTATAATAATAATTCTTTAAAAAATGGAAAATAAGCATTGACGAGGATGTGGGGAAGGTGGAGCCCTGTGCATTCCCACCCGGACCCTCACGTGGGGAAGGAAGTAAGGTGGTGCAGCTGCTGGGGGAAAGTGTGGCCATTCCTCAAAGAGGCAAACAGAGGAAGGCCATGGAGCCCGCCAAGTCCACTCCTACGTACACGCCCAAGAGACCAGAAAGCGGGCACCCACGCAAACGCGTGTACACACACAGTCGAAGCAGCGCCATTTACAAAAGCCCAAATGTCCATTAATGAATGAGAAAACAAAACGTGTCTTGTGCAGACAATGGGATATGATTCAGCCATTAAAAGGAGTGAAGTATTGATACACGCTACAGCATGGATGACCCTTGAAGACATCAGACTGAAAAAAAGAAGAAAAGACAAAAATCACACATATGGTATGATTCCATTTACCTGAAACATCCAGAATATGGAAATCCATACAGACAACGCAGAGTGGTAGTTGCCAGGGGACGGGAGGAAGGGGGGGGTGGGAGTTTGCACAACACTGTGAAAGCACTAAGTTCCACTGATTGTTCACATTAAAGTGGTTAATTTTGTTATATGAATTTCACCTTGATTAAAAAAACAAAACAAAACAAAAACATGTTCCACTGCTTAAAACGTTTCCATGCTTCCCACTGCACTCAGAATACGACGTAAACTCCTTTCTCTCCGCCCAGGCTTTGGCCCCTGCCCGGCTCTCCAAGCTTTCCTGGGCCTCACCTCCCTGGCCCACCAGGCTCCCTTGCGCTGGCTGCCTCTCGTGTCCTCTCAGCATTTAAGCCCCTCCACCGCCCTTCGCACTGCTCTCACTCCTTCTCTCCCCAGCACTGCAATCTCCACCTAAATACCGCATATCCTTTGGAGCTCAAAGAGGACCCCCCCAACCTGCAGCACACTCCCCTGACCCCCATTCTCCCAGCACCCTGCTCTCTCCCATGTTGCTCTTATTTAATTTGTAAATGTGTTTTTACTTGTCTTTTCCCCTACACTCTTGTCAAAATGGTATGCATTTTGTTCATGACAATACCTTGTGCTTAGGCTATAAGGCTATATTGTTTACTGAATGGAAGAAGGAACACACACAAGTAACTACAACACAAGGTGACCTGTGCTAAACGTGAGGGCAGAGTTCAACGGATGAATAAAGGGAATTCTGCAGAGGAAGTAGCCCTGGAAGTTTAAAAAAAACAAAGCAAACATTATTTTGTAATATCAGATTCAAATAAAGTAATTTATGTAGCACATATGTAAGTTATGAAGCCTAATAAAGATAAATAACAATAAACCTACTTCCTACCTTAAGAAAACATTACTATCCAATGAATTCATGTTTAAATGATTCCTATCTAATAAACATTTATTAAATCTAAAAAAAAAAAAAAAGAAAGAAAACATTACTAATGCTGGTAAGACATCATTTAAAAAGGGAAAAGATAAACCACAACCTAGGAAGATATTTGCAACAGATAAAATCAACAAAGACTTTGTATCCAGAAATGTAAAGAGCTCCTATGAATCGATAAGGAAAAAACAAATAACCCAATAGGAAAATAGGGAAAGGTCATAAAGAGCATTTCCAAAATAGGAAACACAAAGGACCAATAAACATAGAGAGAGATGTTTAACCTCATTAGTAACCAGGAAATGGGAAAACTAAGACCACAGTGAAATATTTCTTTACATCTACTAGATTGGCAAAAAAAAATTTAATGCAACGATACAAAATGTTGGCAAGAATTCTGTTCTTGAATTTTCATTTTTATTTTTATTTTTTTTAAGGAGGTATTGGGGATTGAACCCAGGACCTTGCCCGTGGGAAGCAGGAGCTCAACCACCGAGCTACACAGTTCTTGAATTTTGACAAGCAAAAATAGCGAGGGAAGTGGATTGCAGCAAAGGATGCAAACTAGAGTGTGCAGGGCATGGCCTTGGAATAGCAAATAGTCCACTGTGGCTGGACCATGGGATTGAGGAAGAAGGGGCGAATCTGGAGACAAATGCGGGGGGAAAGACGTCTCAAAAGACAGGAAGGAATCAGATGGTGGAGGGTGGAATGTCTGACTGAGGAGTGAAATCATTTTATTCTGTAGACAACAGGGCGCCACTGGAGAAGTCCAAGAAAGGGAAAGCCGCAGAGTGAAGAGAAGAAAGCTAACTCCTGGGGTATTTTCTTCCCAAAGAAAATAGGCGTGAGGGGCGGCCTTTACCTGAGCATGTTTTCTTGTCTTCGTTCAAGGTGTAGCCAGGGAAGCAGTCGCAGTAGTAGGACGTGGGCCCTTCACTCACGCAGACCTGCTGGCACCCGTGGGTGCCCAGAGCACACTTGTCACGAACTGACCGTGAGTGGTGCCGGAAAGAAAATATTGACACATTGAAAGAGACAACAGAGCAGACAGAAAACAAGCTTCAGGTGGAGGGTGGGGGGCTGGAGGGACGGGGAAGGCTTCGGTCCCAGCGAAAGCTGAGAACAAGCCCTTCTGCAATCAGCAACGCGCCTCTGGGGCTTCAGGAGGAGCCTGCTTTCCTTTCCCACGCCTCCCCGCTTTTCAGCCTCCCCTTTCATTGCATACACCCCTTTCCTTTTTATTTCTTGTAGATGTCCCTTTTTTTTTTTTTGGGTTTTTTTTTTTTTTTTTTTCAGTTTTTGTTTTATGCTTTCTTTTCACCTTTTTTTATTTTGGTAGATTTTTCTCATTTCTTGTAGATGACTTGTAGACACCTTCTCTTTGTTTATACCAACAGCACTGGGGCTGCACTGACTTGATTATATTCCAGAACTTACCTTCAGCCTTTCCTGATACCTCCAGCTAACCATGGACCACCGTCATCATCGTCATCAGCAAAAATAATTTGTCAGGGACCTAACTGCACAGGAACTGGGTTTGGAGCTGCACAAAAAGGACTCCATGGGCCAAGGGCCTGCTCCTAATAGCTAACAAGGTGGGGCAGAAAACTCTGGCGTGGGGACGTGTGCACACCCGTCAGCACAGTCAGAAACATTATAAGGATCAGAAAGCATACATTTGGCCATTGAAGCACTCATTATCTATACACACTTCAAGGTTGAAAACAGTTTGCCCAAATTTGGTGGGGAGTAGAGACAAGCACTGTGCTTTGGCCTGGTACAAAAGAAAACAGCCGTCCCCCTTTCAAATCAGAAAGGCTTCCCGGGAGACACAGGTGCCTCCTTCCTCTGCTCCCCTCTAACTCTCCTCTCGAATGTTCTCCCAACTGTCCCTGGCTCTCAAGTGCCTATGGAATAGCTTGACCTGAAAAGCAAGAGCCTCTACAATGTACCCCATAAATTACTTTTCCAACCTCGACAACAATATCCCCCTTCATCACTACAATTCAGATATTACCAGTAAAACGCCTAATAAAAGACAGTTTCTTTTTTTAAACTCACCCCAGCTCACTCGCTCTAGAGGTGACTGGACATGCCAATATCCCTCGGTCCCTTACCTGGGACCACATACCAGGGAAAAGCAAGGCATTAGGCTGCCCCACATTACGTGGCCCTGCTTAGAGAAGCTCTCGTTGTCACTCTCTGTGACCACGAACTTTCCCACCACCTTGTCTTTCTCTTCCAGCTCTCTTTTCCACCCTGTTCTTTGTGCAATGAGACAGGGTAGCTTTCTGGGTAAGGGTACAGCCTGGGTTCAAACCCTGACTATGCTACTTAGTAATGGAGTACCCACGGGCAGGCTACTCAATGTCGTGCCTCAGTTTCCTTATAAAGTGGCCACGAGGATGAAGTGAGTTACTGCGTGAGTAACCCAGGAGGCAGTGAGGAACGTCAGTTATCCTTATCTGGGAGCCCTAAATAAAAATTTTCTGAGATATTTTCTTTTTTTAAAAAAATGTTTCACTTTATTCCACAATATCTGGTTAAATAGTTTTAAATGTTGTTCTCTTTTGTTTTGTTCCCCCAGCCTTTCACTGTTCCTGGCAGTACCACCTGGGAGGTGGGCAACCATCAGAGAAGGGCTCTGCCTGGCTCAGTCCTACTTCCCTGAGCAAACCCCCCGAGAGCCTCTCCCTCCTGCCCCCCCGGCCTTCCCGCAGCAGATCCCGGCAGGGCCTCTCCCTGGCTCCACATGCTCTGCCTTCCTGGGATGTTGGTTCTCTTTTCACCCGGGCTTTAAGCTGCCCAGAGGCAGGTGCTTCTGCTCCTTATCTCCCCACAGGGCCGACCACAGTCGCTACTCTTTTCCTGCCTGCAGGTTTTAAAGCAGGGACTTGCTGATCTGCGTTTTCCCTTCCTCTGTCATGAAAAGAGCACGTAATAAATCTCAAGGGAGAGGAAAATGTACATAAAATCTAAAATGAATTGAATATGCCAAAACTAAGCACCAACTGGGAGGCAGGAATTCCTGTTAGGAGCGTTTCTACATTATAAAGCCCACTCTGTTCTGCCCATGGGGTTCAATCAAATTAATGAGGATCAGCCGTACTTGACGGGGCGCATCGGCCAAGTCCCGCATAAAGCGCAGATTCACTGAAGACAGATCTAGAGACTGTCAAGGAACTTAGGGGAAGGTCTGTGTGGGTCTAATTCAGCCCCTTACAAAGTCCGCTTTACCAAAAACCATCCAGCTTTAAGATTAATGCTACAGAAAAGTCGCAGGCCAAGCTTTAACTGGAAAAAGATCAGTTCAACCTCTCACCCCAAAGTCACTGTCCAGCTGACTTCCTTTGAAGTTTCCTATTTGCTTAAAGGTCCCCGGAGTACGCATCAGAACATTCTCCTGGAGAAAGACCTGATGCTCGATTCGCTTCTCTCACATCCCCCACTCCCCACCCATTTCCCAGCAAGTCTGTGAAGGGACCTATGTGGGCAAAACCCGGTTAGTCCACTGCTGTCTGCGTAATGGGGCGCCGAGTCCACAAGCCTGGCTGCACCCCTGAACCCCGATTCTTCAAGCTACCTTGGAGAAGCTCTCGCTGGGTGACGGGAACGATGATCTCACTGCAATGCAAGGAGCCAGGCGAGAAGGAGCTTGCTGAGGGAAGCCTACCTGAGCACGTCTTTTTATCTTCATTCAGAGTGTAACCCTCGAAGCACTCACAGTGGTGAGAACCAGCTCCGTCACGCACACAAATGTGCTGACACCCGTGTGTGCCGGGAGCACACGTGTCCTGAGCTGTCAGAGCAAAGTCCAGGAGAAAAGAAATAGGAGGAAAAGTCCTTTATTACCCATTGTTATAGACTGAATTATTCCCCCACCACCACCACCTACCCCAGTATATAGAGGCCCTAACACCTCGGAATGTGACCTTATCTGGAACTAGGTTCATGTGAAGATGTAATTAGTTAATATAATACAACTTCTTTCGTTGCAAGGAGGGGACAAGAGACAGAGAGAAGACGGCCATGTGATAACAGAGGCGGAGGTTGCACCAAGGACGCAGGCAGCCACCGGAAGCTGACAAGAGGCAGGAGGGATTCTCTCCTACAGGTTTCAGGGAGAGCGTGGCCCTGCCGACACCTTGATTTGGGGTTTCTAGCCTCCAGAAGGGCAAGAGAATCAATTCCTGTTGTTTTAAGCCACCAAGTTTGTGGTAATTTGTTAGAGCACCTAAATATAGAAATTTTTACAGCCAGAAATACCTAAGAGGAGAACATCTGAAGCCGTTCAAACACATTAATTTTATTTGCTCTAACTACAGGGTGGTTGAATTAAAGAGAATTCTGCACAGGTAATAATTGTTCAGCTGCTTTCTCCACCCCTTTTCAAAATGATGAGTGGTGACTTTTTATGATCTGAGTACCTCATAAGCATTTTCTAAAGCATTCCTTTTAAGGTTTTGGTATTTATCCTAAATCAGATGAAAACCGACAGTTGTGTGGCTAATTAAAGTAAATTCAGAAAACACAGAATTAGAGTTTGAAGAAACTAGTTCAACCCTCTCCTATTATAAATGAGGAAACTGAGCCCAAAGGAGACCTGCAGACTCAGAGCCAGGATGAAAACTCAAGATCGAAATTTTCACTTGCTGCACTTTCCTCTGTACCAATGGGATATTTTTAAACTACGTTTTTAGTTTTAAACTTTTCATTTTGAAATAATTTCAGATTTAGAAAAGTTGCAAAAATAGTACACTCTAAAGTTAACATATGTAGTAAAATCAGTATGCTTGTATAACATACATAGCATAATTACTAAAAACAGGAGCTAACACTGACATAATTCAATCAACTAACCTACAGACTTTATTCCAATTGTGCCAGCCATCCCACCAGTGTCCTTTTTCGGTCCAGGAGCACACACTGCATTACGCTTTCGTGTCTGCTCCCTTCAATCTGAGACATTTCCTCCGTCTTTGTCTTTCACGATTTCAACACTTTTGAAAAGTACTGGAAAATTATTTCGTAGACTGTCTCTCAATTTGAGTTTGTCTCATGTGTCTTTATCATGGTTCAAAGCAGGTTATGTACTTTTAACAAGAATACCCTGGAAGTGCTATTGTGTCCTCAGTACATCAAGTCCAGATATATACGTGACGTTCACAGACGTCTCATCACCGGCGCTGGTGGCACTTTGATCAGTTGGTTTAGGGGTCTGCCAGGTCTCTCCCCTATAATGTAACTGTTTTTCCCTTTGTAAGGACTAAGTATCTTGTAGGGTGTTATTTGATTTTAACTTACTAAATTGCCCTTAGCATTTGGAAAGGACTATTGAGGCTGGGTACATAGAACAAAATGAGCGACGCATGTACACATATGGGCACGATGCAGACATGTTACCATTTCCAACTTTTATAATAAGACTGAGAAATGGGAAAAGCCCAAGGATGGCTAGAGAGGAAAAGAGTCCATGTGGTCTGCCCATCCAACAGGTAGGCAGGCAGGTAGGTAGGTAGCGATAGTCAAGACTCCTCCCCCCACTTACCTGAGCAAGTTTTCCTGTCTTCGTTCAAGGTATAACCTTCGTAGCACTCACAATGGTAAGAGCCAGTTCTGTCGTTCACGCAGATGTGTTCACACCCATGAGTGTTAAGAGCACACTTATCATTAGCTATCGATAGATGATCGGGACAAATGGGAACACATGCAAAGCAAATGATAAATAGTTTAATCACAGCCTTACACACACACTGCTGGTGAAATGTGGGGCAGCTGAGCACAGGGGGAAGGGGCCCCGACCAGGAGTTGGGAACCGACAGTTTAGACGTGGCTCTTTCATGAGCAGCAGCGGCAAGTCTCTTCCTCTCTCTGGTCTTAATTTCATTATCTATAAACTGAGTTTGTTGGATTAAATGATTGCTCCGTTCTCCTCCTCTCAAAAAATGCTTTCTAGGATTTGAAACACGGACCTAATTCCCTTCCTTCATGAACTCTCTGTGAGTATTAAGAGAGTTCGGCAACTCTCCAAAGTTCCTTCTTCAGGATTCCATGGGCAGTTATGGTCACAGTGAGGCAGGATAGCTGGTATTTTTGAAACAAAACTCAGGCAAGGGTAGCAGATGTAGCTCAGTGGTTGAGCACCTGCTTCCCACATACAAGGTCCCAGGTTCAATCCCCGGTACCTCCTACAAGCAAACATCAAACAAATGGAAAAAAAAACAACTCTGGGGAGCCGATGTAGCTCAATGGTTGACTGCCAGCTTCCCACATACGAGGTCCTAGGTTCAATCCCTGGCCCCGGTACCTCAAAAAACAAACAAGCAACAAACAAAACAAAACAAAAAAACCCGGGAAAATTCCAAATCCTCAAAAGGACCAAGAGTATTGGCCCCCTTCCCTACCAGCCCTTTCTCCTCCTAACCCTCTTTCTAAAGACTAGTATTAAGTAGCCCATAAGGCAAATCTATGTATTCCCTCCCCGTGTGCACAGGGGTTGGAGAGGCAAAGCCGACGGCCAGTCCAAAACCCGGAGAGCAGGTCCCCCAATACCTTCTAATCCTCCGCCGCCCCCTAGGCAGGCCTCACCTGAGCACGTTTTCTTATCGGCATTCAAGCTGTACCCTTGGCTGCACTCACAGTGGTGATCGCCTTCCCCATCGCTGACACACACGTGCTGGCACTGGTGTGTGCCGAGCGCACACGCGTCCAGAGCTGTGCAAAGGAGGTTTCGAACAGTCAGCATGGATGCCCAGGAAACATTCCAGGTACGTTCCCCCATTTCAAAAAGACCTTGCTACTCCACAAAAAAAAGAGAAAAGAAGAAAGAAAAAAACTAACAAACAAAAAGAAGACATTGCTTTCCAGGCTCATTTTGGATTCGATCTTCAGTTCACTATAAAATTGGCTATTTGTTTTCTCCCTCAGGCTCACTAGAAACACCCTCCTTTTAAGCTAGAAATGCTACTAATTTGAAACTGCAGATTTTGTTGTAGACATTCTCAAGGGAGAGACGGAACTTCGAATTTGAAGCTGAAGCCAAACATGCAGATGGGTCAGACAACGTAATGCTTTATTCAGCTTACCCACCTGCCCATGGAAAAGAATTTTGTTTGCCAGCCACCAGAGATGGGGAGAACAGTAATGTGCTTTCTGAAGTTCTCTGGGCTAGTCTTCTGAAATCTGGTTCCCAAGAGCTCTTAGTTTGTGCCTAAATGGAATGCACAGGCTTTCCTCTGAGCCTGGTGCTCGCTGGCACTTGGGCAGTGACACATATTTGAACAGTCAAATCGCAGAGGACAATGCTGGTAAGTGCCTTGGGAATATGCAGCAGGGGTTCTGGAGTTCAAATATAGACATATGCAACTACTGGGCCTCTAAAATTTACGAGGAGAATGAGCTCATACACTAAACTCAGGCAGGTCAAAACAAAAGGAGGGCAGAGAAAATGAATGAGATTACATTAGCTAAACTGCATCTCCATCTTTTTACTCCTAGAGCCATTTATCCCTCATTGGATTATTTTATTTCTCTAATGGCATGTTTTGAAAGATGAATCAATGAATTGAGTCATTTCTGAGAAACCAAGGAGGTGTGTTGGAGGAGGCTGGCACTTGTGTGGCAGGTAAGCCAGCCTCCACTGTCCTTGGCAACAGGACAAGGCTAATATTTTCCCAAGAAGGGCCTTTTCATGGAATGCTCTTTCCACCCCGTTGACTACAACAAGCTGCCCCTCAGTCTTCTTGCCATAGAGAGGACGTTTATCCTGCAGAACAAGGAGGCCTTTTGTACTAGAAGGAAAAGATTGCCACTCACCACTTGTTACTGTAAGGACTTCAGGCTGTACCCCAGGAGCTAGCTTTGAGACCCAACTTTGCCACATAACAGGGTCCTGATGGAAAAGTTCTCGCCCATCACCCACAAGCAAAGGGGGCTTTCCTGGGAGACAGTAGGCCATTTTCTTTCGGGGAAACCAGTGGATCTCAAGGAGATGCCCCAAAAGCCAAAGATGGCTTGTGAAGACCCAGCGAGCTGGGACAGGAAAAAGAAGGGGTTCTAGGCCAGGGCTGGCTGCAACGAGGCCCAACGTTGCCTCAGACCAAGACTGAACGTCCCGTTTCCCAAAACACTGGCGATTGCTGGGTTTCAAGTTAATTTAGCTATAAAGAATAAAATTTAAAAAAAAAAATTTTTTTTTCTTTTATTTAGATATAAAGTTGCTTTGTAATTTGCCATTGTGATTATCGGCTCCCTGGTCTGAGTCACCCCACACCACCACCAGCCTGTTCCTTGACGATAGGGCCCACCTTTACCCTTGCTTCACCAGTGATCAATAAATGCACGTGGAATAAATGATGTAGCAAAAAGGACTCTCTGCTTTAAAATTCACCTGAACTAGAACTTTGTCCACACCTGCTTGGATAATTCAAAAGTACGCTTCGAAAGTATATACCCAAACGAGAAAAAATAAAGTTTGAGTCCCATTGATTTATTGTTCTGACCCTTGACTAAAAAATAAACCCTAACCTTGAACAGATTAGTCTTCATGGATTTGGCTAATTCCTGTTAAAAATTCTAGTTAGATTAGCATGTTCCAATTCAAACTCCATCTGAAAGGAAAAGAGGAGTAGAAGGAGAGTAACAGAATAAAAAACTGTTTCCTGCTAGCTCTCAGGTGAGTTGATCTCTCTGGCTCCTACTCTGTCCATCCACATGGAATAATCAGAGGAAGAGCCAAAGCTGAGGGGCGAGTTTTCCTTCAGTGCACAGGCCGACCCCCGGCGATGCTGGAACGGGGGCCTGCTGACCCTCCAGGACAGACGCTGGTCCTGTCTTCCACAGGAGAACAAGCAGAGCTCTGTTCAACCCAGCAATGGTAATGCTACAGCAAAAATCTGGGGGGAAAATGTAGCGGTGAGGCAGAGGGGAGAAGAGAGGTGTCTCGAGTTTGTTTGTTTGTTTCTGACTCCGTCAGGGAACAGCAGGATCATTTATCCTGGATATTTCCAGACCTTCACATCTCTAATGCAAACATAAGATTTTATGAGCAAACCAAGTTATATATAATGCAGCTCTATATTCCTAAACCAGCAAAGTATGTTTGCGTTGGTATAAAGCACCAAGAGAAACTTGCTTATATTTAAGTTTCCCATAAAAATTTCCACGGGAAAAAAAAAAAAAGGAAAGAATCGATCTCTTTTTCTAAGGATACACAATGTCTAACTATAACATCCTTTCAAGCTGGAAGCACAGACTCACCACAGAAAGTTTGCTGGAATCTAGAGGAAAGCTTCTCAATGACCCCGTAGGTCTCCACGTAGAAGACGTGCTCATCCAGGGGATCGCTGGCAATCAACTTGAGGGACTCCATGTCGGCCCGGTCCACGCCCACGGCAAAAAGCTCGATCCCAGATGCCCGAGCCTGAGCTGCCACCTCGGTCACCTGGTCCTGGGGCCTCCCATCTGTCACGATGATGGCCACTTTCGGGATGTTGGAGGAAGACCCCCGAGCTCCTGCCTCCATGGTGAATGCTTCATCCATGGCGGTCTGGATGGCCAGACCTGACATGGTGCCCGTTGACAAGGGAGCGATCCGAGCCACGGCCTGCTTCAGGGACCGCTTATCTGAGTAGGTCTGGAGACTGAACTCGATCTTCACGGTGCTGGCATAGTTCACCACAGCCACCCGCGTGTCCGCCTCCCCGATGTCCAGGGTGTCGATTATCCGGGAGACGAAGGTCTTCACTTTGGTGAATTCCAGCGGCCGCACACTGCGGGAGCTGTCGATAATAAACACCAAGTCCAAGGGCCTGCTCTTGCACACACCTGCAAAGAAAGGGGTGGAGAGCAGAAGAGACGATGCAGTGATCAGACGACGACCAAAAACGGGACAATGCGCACGCCCAGAGAACGGCAGGCAGGGCCACGTGGCCCAACCCCACCAACATCCCTTCCTGCTGCCTTCCCCAAGACCATCCTTCCAGAACCTTCAGAATTCCTTAGGGAGTACCCAAATAGAGGTTGAAACTCCCCCCAAATACTTCATCCGTGGATGGGCTGAGCCCTGAAATTTCACCTAGAACCTCATCTCTCTGCTTAAAGTTTTGTCCCCCACGGTCCTCATGACTCCTAAGGATGATTACAGACCTCTCTCGGGCACCATGGCATCTGAAACAACAGGACAAAGCATCCCTGGACTCCCAGGCCAAAGCCAGCCTCAGTATACACCACCCTGCCCAGGTCTTCTCGGGCCCCTCGGGCAGTGGCAGAGTTTGAGGCACACTGATGCTTTTACGGTGATTCCCATCTTCTACCCACTTCCAAGGGCATGAAAACTGCTCCAAAGTAGCCCTAAATTCTCCAACCATGTGGTCATTCATTTGTGCTTAGTGAACTCGGGGGCCCAAATGGTCCTGAGCTAGGTTCCTGGGATGGCAAGTTCATCTTTGCAAGCACACCTCATTTTAAGAAGCAGAGACTGGGAGCTGCTGTCTAGCCTACAAGCACCCATCAAACTCTCTAGGTCACCTGGCTTTCATTTACTCAAATGAAATATTTTTTTAACGGCTACCACATGCTGAGCCCTGGGCCTACAAAGGCAAACGAGCCAGATTCCCCCGCCCCCAGGTGCTCCTATCTTTCCTGAACAAAAGTACCTGGCACACTGTAGTAACACAACAGATTTCAGTTTTCATCTCTTCTTTCTAATCCTCTTTGCCCCAACCCTGTTCTGCATATCCCCTCTCCTAGCCATCAAAGTCAAGTCCAGAAGTCAGGACTGGCTAAGAGAGAAGCCGGTTAGTCACGCAAACTTCTTTTTCAAGCCATTTCTCCTTCTCTCTCAACACACACACAACCCCAAGTCCTAAGTGGAAATCTCAGAAATCTCTGGGTGTGAGGTTGTCAAGCAGGGCTCCTTCCTTACAGAGAGCTAAAAGCTGATGCTATGTAAGAAGGCAATTTACTCAGTGAATAGAGAAGAGAAAACATTCCAAATAAACTCCTAGGTTCGGAGGTTTATGACAGAAAAAGCCCTAGCCTGGATCCAGGGTTGCGCCTCTGTGTGGTTTTCTTTTCCAATCTCAGGATGCCTCTCCTGGTTTTATCCTGCTGCCTGGAAGTATTCAATTAAGAAAACAAACAAGCTCTTCCTTCCACTAACACCCCAGGGGTCGCAGGGCCCCAACAAGACAACCCTGCGAAGCGGGGCGTGCAGAGGTTGTTTTCAAACCCTCTTTACAGATGCGAAAACTGAGGTTTGGGAGCTGTCGTTGCTGGAAAGGGCCAGAGCATGGACCGGCCTCTGGGTTTCCTGACTGCCGGTGTAGTCTCCCCCTCGGAGACATTTTCCACCACAAAAATCAACATTATTATCTCCTGTACCTAGTAAATACCCTGCTTGTTGACTTTGGGGCCACCACCCTGAAATACGAGGTATGTCACGTTGTTGGTTAAATCAAAAGGAATTAAAAGTCCATTTTTCTTAACAGCTCCAGAGTTTCATATCATCCCTGTGATTGCCATGGAATCAAGAGCAAGGAAAGACTGTGTGGAAAATGCTTCCTGGAGATGGCTCTGGGAGTAAAAGGCGTAAGAGGAAAAATGCAGGACAGTATGAGCCTACTTATAATCGGCAATGCTCCCTCACACTCCCAGAAGCTGTCCTTGTAAATGTCTGTGGTTCCATCCCCACCACTAAACACGCAGGACTCCTTTCTTCTCCTCTTGGTTTTCCACACAGAATCCCCTATGGGAGGTTATGGGGGTGTGGAAGGCACAATGATCGGCCCCCAGAGATGCCCACGGCCTAACTCCTGGTTACCTGTATATACGTGGCCTCACCTGGCAAGTGAGACTTTGTAAGGTGTACCTAAGCTAAAGACCGTGAGCTGGGGAGGCCGTGCTGGTTATTCCAGGAGCCTGGGGTAATCACAGAGGCCCTTGACATGGAAGAAGGGAGCAGAAGAGGAGGTCTGAGCCCAGGGGCTGACTCTAAAGAGGGAGGGAGAGGGCGGCCTCCAGCACCAGGAAAGGGCAAGGAGGTGGCTTCCAGCCACTAAAGCCGTGGTAATTAGTTACAGCAGCAGGAAACGAATAGATGGGGTAGGCCAGGATGGTAGGACATTCTGGGGGCATCCTGCTCCTACCGGGTCTGGAAGCCCTCAAAACCAGCACTCATTATTTTTGCACCTCACTCCCATTGGCTAAGCCACAAGCAAATATGTGATTCTCAGACCCAAAGAAAGTAAGAATCTAAATTTCCTAAAATGTTTCCTTGCTCACAGCATCACCAATTTCAGATAGTCCAGTAGAAATAAAGCCCACTAGCAAAGCCTAGCAATTTCTGGTTGCCAAAAGGAGAGCATCTGGAAAAAGATTCTCTTTCAAGACCGAGTTTGGGTTCCAGGCAATGAAGGACCAGCAGTTTAAGGGGACACAGTCACCCGCACGGAATCCTCCTCCCTCTCCCAGTCCCATTCCCAAGTCAGGCCCGGAACAACCAGCTGGCTACTGGTTGGATTCAACCCTGATGGACCCCAGTGCGTCCTGCCTCACTGCAATGCTTTCAAGTCCAGCCCCCTGGGACGGGTGCGGAGAAACGTCTTAGATTTCCTTCTTTCCGTTATCCTTTCTGATGCAGTTGGGGATGGACCAGGCACAGCTGTCTGAGGCGCCAAGCATCACTGGCCGGACGCGACTGAAGCCCAGAGCCTGGCGTGGTGCGGCGTCTCCTTGGGTGGTGTGGCCTCTCCTTGGCAGGCCTGATGCTGGACTTGTCAGTGATGAAGATAAAATGTGATGTAAACCATACTGAGAGTGTGGGAGCTCGGAGCAATGGAAAGACCCCTGGCTTGGGATTTTGGAGCCCCGAGTTTTACTCACTCACCTTCCCTTTGATAAGCCTCAGTTTCCCTATATGTGCTGTTAGGGGTAGGGGCAGACGATCTCCCCCTCTGCTGCTCCCGGAGCTTTGCTCTGCCTCAGGAACCAGTTACCCACCAAACAGGGATGTGGAATTATGTCCCCAAAGACCCAAAATGTCTTGGGTCTAAGAGAGCAAGTAGGTGTGGGGCCAGTGGGGCCAAGCTGAATTCCGCAGGGGCAGGAGAGCAGGGTTTGGGACCAGCAGGGCTCCCCTGGGGCACCGGGGAGCTCCGCAGAGGTCCTCCCTGGCCTCAGCCCCAGGCCCCTGCCCTCGGGTCTGAAAGCCGGCGGGACCCTGGGCTCCACTGAGGCAGCGCCGTGCCCGTGGGCAGGGGAGCGAGGCTCACGCCGACCTGGGAAAGGAAGGTGGAGGGCTTTCAGGCGCAGAGTCTCCAGAGGTCACCAGGCGGTCGGCAGCTCCAGGGTCCCCGCCGCTGCCCCGTTCCGTGCCCAAAACGCGGGGAAACGCGGCTGGCGTGTGGGTGCCAGGAGCCCCCATCCTAGCCGTGACGCCGGAGGGGCCTCGGGCGCCTGCCTGCCCGCCCCGCGGGACCATCGGGGTGGCCCCCGGCGACCGCCCCACGGCCTGGCTCAGGCCGGGCCGCGCCAGGACCCCCGCCCAGGCCCTCCCTCCCTCAGGCCGGGCCTCCCTCGCGGTGGCCCCTCTGGTCCCGGTCGGGCCGGGGTCCTCTCCCGCCTCCGCCCCCGCCGTACCTGCGCCGCGGGCCCCGCCGGCCCCCGAGGAGGGCGCGCTGGTGGCGGGGCGGCGCGCGGGCCCGGGGAGGGCGGCGGGGGCGCGGCGGGCCGGGGAGCCCAGGGCGCCGGGGGGCGGCGGCAGCAGCAGCGGCAGCAGCAGCAGCAGCAGCCCCGGGCGCGGCATGGTCTGTCCGTCTGTCCGTCTGTGGGCCGGGTGCGGGCGGCGCGCGCAGAGGCGGCCGATTTAAAGGTCCCGCGCCCGGGGCCCCGCCCCGGCCCGCCCCCGGGGGCCGCGAGCCCCTCACCGCCGGGCCTGCCCGGGGAGCGCGCCCGGAGCCAGCGCGGAGCCGGCCGCGAGCATTCCAGGGGCGGCCGCGGAATGTCTGGGGCGCGCCGGCCAGCGGCGGTGGTCAGCAGCCCGCCCCCCGCGCCCCGGCCTGGAGGCCCCGGGCGGGGACCCCAACCCCGGACCCCCGCGCGCCGCTCTGCTCCCCAGCGGCCCCTGGGCTGTCTTCCCTCTCCCGCTCCACCTTTGCCTCCCGGCTCAGAGCAAGAAGATTCAATTCTGCTCCTCACCCTACATTCTTCTCCCCAGCCAAGAAACCAAAGATTTGCTGTGGGCTCTCGGTTTAATAATAATTTTTTAAAAGGGTCTCACGGAATCTAGCATGAAGAGAAACGCTTTCATCCCAACTTCAAACACCCATAACCACTTCAACGTGTGCTCCTGGGAACAGAAAGCCAGCCATCCCCCAGGGAGCCACCTGTTGGCTCGGACAGCCTGTACCCACAGAGCCCACAGCCCATGTCCTCTCTGGAAGGGTGCCGCAGCAGCACAGGGGTGGAGGCTGCCGGGAGAGCCTCAAGGAATTCCCAGTCTCCTGGAGAGAGATGTGGGGAAAAGGGCCCGTGGTGAGACCAGGAGGGCGTCCCAAAGCAGGTGGTATTCAAGGGGAACTTAAAACCTGACAGTGAGCATGTGCTCCAGCAGCTCTCCTCTGGTCCTCCTGCTTCCACTATTGCCCCAGTACAATCCACCCTCCACGGAGCAGCCTAAATCACTTCTCTACTTACACCTTCCCACCTCACTTCCAGCAAAATCCAAACTGCTTTCCATGGCCTTCAAGGCCCAATAGGAGCTGACCTCCTCACCTACCTCCTGACCACATCTGTAGCCACGGCCCTGCTCTCCATGCTCCCAGCTCCCCGGCTTTCCCCTGGCCTTGTCCACACCTTGTGGCCATGGCACCTCCCCTCCCCTCCTCCTGGAAGACTGTCTCCCCATGGCCACCTGGCTGCCTCCATTGCATCAGCCGGTCCCAACTCCAGCGTCACTTCCTCACAACACCCTTTTGTCTCCGTTGCATTTTATTTCCCTCTGGCCTTATTTTATAAATAAACTAACTTTCTTATTAATATTCTGACTCTCCTTGCCACCTTTCCATCTCAAATTTATAATGTGTACTCCATGAGAACAGGGATCTTTTCTGTCCACTTCTTTATCCCCAGGGTCCATTTTACCTGCCTGGCATGTAAAATGACAACAAACATTTACTGAATAAGAGAAGGGATGAGAGAAGAAATAAACCAGCTTAGCAACTGCGGAGACAGGGAGGCATGGAACATTTCCAGGGATGGCTGAGTGGTCCAGGGTGGCTGGAAGATGGAGTGGGTGTGTATGGTGGGAAGTGACATGAGACGAGTCCTGAAGGGGCTTTAAGGAGTTGGTACGTCCCTCTGTAGTTGGCAGGGATACTGGGCATTTCCAGTCCAGGGCTTATCTGGCTGCAATTTGGAGAGTTGGGAGGGCACATAATTGGAGCCTGGGAATCCAGTGAAGGGCAGGCATTCATCCAGGCAAGAGGAGGTCCAGGCTGCAGCAGTGGGTTTGGGAGAGAAGCTATTGGCCTATGAATGTCCCTGCCACAGAGAGAGGGTCCTGCGCCCTTCACTTAGACCGAGTCTGTGGCCCTGCAAGGGTAGCCGACATCCCACTGCTCCTTTAGTTCTTTAGAGGCAGACGCAGCTTCCAGAAGCCCCTGTAAAGTGTGGGTACCTCTGGGAGGGACAGTCTTTCAATGCTCTCCACCTTGGGCAGTGGTTCTCATTGCATCGAACCTGACCGGCTCTACACACTCAGAGCAGCGAAACTGGAAGGGGCTGGTGAGGGCAGGAAACCCACAACCCCCAGTGAGAATTCACCAATTCGGAAGGATCTTGGATGAGGCTAGAACTTTATGACAATGGGAAGGAGACACTGAGAAGTTTGAAAGAAGCTACGCCAAGAAGAGATCTGCCAACCACACTGGACACTTGTCGTGCTTTTTGGATGATCCCCAGTGCCTCAAACACTCTTATTAAATTTGTGAATTTTCTACTTTGCCTTGGCACTTCTGCAAAAGAGAATCCAGGAACATGCTCCTCCAGCATCTCTTGCAGCTAGGGGGTATTCCAGTGACCCAGACTCGCCAATCAGATGAATCTAGGTCATCTGCTTCAGCGGTCAGTGGTGGGGAGAGGCAAGCACTTTGGGGGACCCCATTCTGACACCCTGCTTCCAGAGCAGCCGTGGCCAGCCACGGAGAGCTGCAGCACCTGTGCCCAGCAGCAGTGGCTCCAGGTCCTCACTAAAGCAGACCCGCGATATAATCTGGGAGTGGTTCATGGCCACGTGGCCTCCAAACTTGACTCTCACACCTTTCCAGAAATGATATGGGCCACTCGGTAGCGGAATTGGTGAGGATAGTGCAAGTTGTACACTGCACAACTTCAAGGAGCACCATTCAAATGCCACCATGTTTACTGTAACAACTGGTAATCCTTTTTAGAAAATGGCAGCAAAGTGTCTTTCACTGCCCTTTGGGCTAGCAGTGGGGCTGATAATATTTTTCATAGATCTTCTCTCTGCTTGTTCCAGATGGAGTGGGTTCTGTTACTTATGACAAAGAACACGGATACTCTAATTTTGTAAAATCACCCCCAGAATACCATTAGAGCAGTGGTTCTTAACCTTTTCTGTTCCACGGACCCCTTTACCAGTCAGGTGAAAACCACAGACCCCTTACTAAGTCCACCCTATACTGTGTATTATTTGATAACTTTATCACACCTGCACCGACACGTCCCCACAAGAATAAGGTTTTTTTTAATTTAAATTCAAGTTCATCGACCCCAGGTTAAGAACCCTTGCATTAGAGGGCATTGCATCATGGAGCTAAAAACAAATCAAGAACCTCTTAGGAAGAGCAGGTGTAGCTCAGTGGTTGAGTGCCTGCTTCCCATGTACAATCACCGGTACTGCCTAAAAAAAAAACAATCTCTTAGTTCCTTGGTCAATGTCAGGGCACGTTAAATCGCCAGGCACTCAGATAATTTCATCTTGAATAAAATGAAACTTGCCTGATAAGTTGGTCCCTAGCTCTTCCCCTCAGAGTTGTCTTACTTCAGAGGTCCAAAGATTGTAGAATAAAGCAAAGTGGCTCTTCTGGCAGAAGGACCAGGGTTTCTGGAGGGCCACTGAGGCATTGGCTACTGGCCCAGCTTATAGCTGTACTCTTAAGTGTTTACGCGGGAATATTGCAAAAGTCACATTTTCCCACCTCTCTGGATTTTCTTCAAGCACTTTGTCAAGGAAAAGACTAGAATAATTTTTTAAGATTTATTTTACTTATCTCTCCCCACCCCTTCGTTGTTTGCACTTGCTATGTCTGTTCATTTTCTTTGTTTCTTTAGGAGGCACCAGGAACCGAACCCGGGACCCCCGATGTGGGAGGGAGGCGACTAACCGTTTAAGCCATGTCCATTCCCTGCTTTCTTGTGTCTTTCATTATGTTTTTCCTCTTGTGTCTCTTGTGGCGTCATCTTGTCACGTCAGCTTGCAGTGCCTGCCCGTTGCGCCAGCTCGCCGTCCTGTTCATCCTCTTTAGGAGGCACCAGGAACCTCTGCTCCCTGCTTTGTTGTGTCTCTCATTATGTTTTTCTTCTTGTGTCTTTTGTCACATCATCTTGTTGTGTCAGCTTGTCACGCCTGCCCATCGCGCCAGCTCGCTGTCTTCTTTAGGAGGCACCAGGAACCGAACGACAGACCTCCCATGTAGTAGGCAGGAGCCCAGTTGCTTGAGCCACATTCCCATCCCCTGGAATAATTTTTTTTTTTTTTTTCATGGATGCATGTATTTTTTTATTTTATTTTACTGGGAGGTCCCAGGGATCGAACCCAGGTCCCTCCATATGGCAGACGGACACCCAACCATTTGAGCCACATCTGCCCCCCTGGAATAATTTTTGATAATCCAAAGATCTGGCTGGAGAAAAAGCCAAAAGGGAGTTTCTTGAACTGTTAAAAAAAATTAAGAAAAAGAGCAACGAAAATTTGTACATACTCTGCATTAACTTAAACATTTTTCTGGATTTTTTTTGAAGAGATAATACATGCACTTGGTACAAAATTTGAAAGGCAAAATAAAAGTGCCAAATATTAGAATTACTTTCGGCTTTGAGTCACTTCTGATAAGCAAAGACCTCAGCATGTCGGGACAATTATGTTCCTCAGATAATAAGAACTCCAGGGCCAGGTAGTCGAGGACTCGTGCAGCTGTTCAGAGAACCAGTCGTCTCCTGCCCTGCCACCCCTGCTGTGAGGATTTCATCCCCATCGCTGCATGGGAGCACGGGGCAAAACGAGAGGCAGCTCCCAGGGATTTCTGCCTGCATCCCATTGGCTAGAAATATGCCCCTCAGCCACCCGGGCTGCAAAGGAGTCTTGGAGGGTGAGTTTTGGGCTAATTTGCTCTACAGTGAGGAAGGCAACAGGAGAAAAAAATGGACTGGAATGGGTGCTGAGAGCAAAGCTATAGAATCTGCTACGGGTATAGAGTAAAAGATGATCAGCCCTACTTCCCCACTGTGCTGGCACCGTTGTTACCAATAACTTTCAGAGTTATTCTAAATATTTTTAAACACTTATCTAGACATACTTGGAAGGAAGATATATGTTTCTAACTTTAGGCCAGGAGGCAGAAGAGCTACCACTGAAGAAGGTGATAAGGTCTTAGGCTCTGTGGATACAAGATGCACCGACTCTTTGTCAATCTTGGAAATAAAATGCAAAGCCAGGAGCTTGGGGAAGAAAGAAATTTTTCTCCTCAAAAACACTTCAAGCCCAAAGCGGAAGTCTTTTACTTGCTGAATGCTTTTTTTTTTGCAACTGAGTAAAACCCAAGTAAATATGCAAAAATCAATGTGTTAAATGGTTTGCCTCCACTTTTCAATTGCTGCAGGGGTCGGGATTCTA
Source organism: Tolypeutes matacus (assembly GCA_026826555.1). NCBI lineage: Eukaryota > Metazoa > Chordata > Mammalia > Cingulata > Chlamyphoridae > Tolypeutes > Tolypeutes matacus. Next base: position 6,230,008 of record JAKSZT010054568.1, on the reverse strand, counting down.
TGAAAGCTTTGAGAAAAAGCAGACACTGTGAGAACTTCATCTAAACTGGGTGCTGGTGCCTAGGCCAGGTTTTAATACCGCCTTCCTAGCTACGTGAGTTGCTTGAGAAAGAGAAAACGTTGAAGGCAGGCAGTGTCGGCTGCTCTAGAAGAGAGGAGGACATTTTTGAAACACAGGGGGGACAATTTTATTATAGCCGGTACGTTTTGAAGAGATCTGTTAATGACTTACCACTATTCAAAAACATTTAGGGAAGCGGCTGTGGCTCAACTGGGTGGGCTCCCGTTTACCATATGGGAGGCCCCGGGTTCGGTTCCCGGGGCCTCCTGGTGAGGGCAGGCCCGCCCGCACGGCGTGGTTAGCTGACCTGGTGAGCACAAGCAGCAAGGGGGGGATAAATGAATAAATAAATAAAATCTTTAAAAAACAAAACAAAAAAAAACATTTAGAACATAAGATGTATTTCTATTCAAAATAACAGTATTAATGTTTGGAAAGAGCAACTCGTAGCGATTTTATTTCATTCAATAACAGGTTGGTATTAAATTTTGTGTGTTTTGTTGCTTCATTTTACAGGTACAAGCATGAGCATTAAGCTGCACTAGTCGATAAGAATAAAATGTCAAGTCAACCAATTCATTGGTATTGTGTACAACGGCTTCCTCCGGGCAGGCTTCCCTGTGAGCACCCCTTCATTCCTTTATTTCAAACTGACTTTTACCACCATCCACTGTAACCAATAGATTTTACACCTTGACCCAGGAGATACAGAAACGCATCATTCAAATGCACAACAGAAATGATAGCTTCAAGAAACAGTTATTTACACTCAGCATGTGTGATATGCTCTAATATTTTCTATTTTATTCCACTGCATTCGGTTCTATTTCTTTTTCTTTTTACTCTGATTGTTGAACCTCTAAATAGAGTTCATGATTCACTAATGTTTCGCAATCAGCAGTTTGGAAAACCTTGTCATAAAGAGATTCTTTCCTGCCGCAGCTGCCTTCCAATCTGTCACAGCACCCAGTTTCGTTTCTTTTGTGACCTACCCAACTTGTAATTATTTAATGTATTTTTTACTGTGTTTCTCTCTCTCCGCTCCTGGAGGGCAGACATGATGCCTACTTTTTCCATTGTTGACTCTCACATGCACAGGTTCACAGTGGACGGTGAAGCCGAGATTTCAGAAACTAAATCGTGGAACTGGTCTGACATTTAGCCCTGCCTTGGTGGGGCAGTAAACAGGCACATTAGATTGTAGAAGAAATAGCCTGGCATTGTTTTTTCCAAGAATCGAGTGATGCTTAGGAAACGGCCCGGTTTCGCTTCACTGGTCAGCAGCAAGCGCTCTGTGGGTGTCAGCCATGGGCCCACCTTGCCTCTGGCCTGCTCTGGCAGCGAGCTCGGGACCCCTGCCCAGCAGGCGCCTGCTGGTGGAGGTCAGGGGAGAAGCAGCAAAAAAGGCCGGGGATTCTCCCAGCATGTTTGCACGTGAGCATAAGTAAAAACTAAAATTATGTGGCTAGGGAATTATGTAGCTTTTTAAAAAATTCTCTTTCATACTGCTGCTTTAGTTTGCTCAACACTGCTGGGAGCAACATTCCAGAAATGGGTTGGCTTTTACAATGGGAATTTATCAGGTTAAAAGCTTACAGTTGCGAGGCTGAGGAAAATGTCCAAATCAAGGCATCGTCAGAGATGCTGTCTCCCCGAAGGCCGGCTGCTGGCGGCCCTGGACTCCTGCAGGTGGCCAGGCACGGTGGCGGCTGGCCTCTGCCGCCTCCTCCAGCCTCACTCTCCCCCTGAGCCCAGCTGTGGGCAGCGAGGCACATGGCAGGGGCCGCTCCTCTCTCCCCTCTCCTCCGGGCCTCGTTGATTCAGCTTCAGGCTTGTGGAGCTGCTCCATCTCTCTCTCCTACTCTGCCACTGTGGCTTTTTCCCCGTCTGAGGCTTTTGAGTTCTACGTTTATAAGGGCTCCAGCAAGAGGGTTAAGATTCACCCTGGTCCCTGCAATCTAATCAGAGGCCCTTAACTGAAAGGATCGGATCAGAAGTGACCTAATCAAAGGCCCCATCAAGCACAGAATGGACATGATCTTCTGGGATCCACCCAGCTGCAAACTGCCACAACTGCTATACTGTTTGCTTCATGGTATTGACTCTAAACGATGATTTCTTTATTAGTCAGCTCTGGCCGTGATATGATGACTGAAGACTCCAAATGCCAAGTCTTATTATACCAACAAAGATGGATTTCTTGCTCTGTGTCCTTCACAGGCTGGCTGCAGCTCTTTTCCACAGCGTCTTCATTCGGGGACCCAGACTTAAGGGGAGGCCCCATTCTGGGACACACATCTTATGGCAAAGGAGAGGAAAAGAGGGGTGGTGGAACCAGAGATGGTTCTCGCCATTTCTGTAACTGGCATAAATCAATTTCACTCACATATTAGCCAAAGCAAGTCACATGACAAAGTCTAATGTCAGTGGGTGGGGAAGAGAATCCTTTTATGGCAAATCATCGGAAACCATAATACGATCTACCACAAGATATTTATACATCTTTTATGAGGGGCATGGGATGGATAACTGCTCCTCTCTTGACGACTCAGTAAGAACCTTTGGGATGCGAATATTCGCGCTGTCCTGATTTTTTTATAATCAGGGTAGGCTAATCATTCGCTGTATCCCCAGACCTAGTTTTTCTCCCTAGGACTGGTTTTTAGAATGCTGGTGATAAACTAAGCCTGATTTATTATATGACCATCCTGTATGGGAAAAGACTGTAACTCTAGGTATCTTTGGTCAACCTTAAGAGATACAGCAGGGGGACGGATGTGGCTCGGGTGGTTGGGCATCCGTCTCCCATATGGAGGGAACTGGGTTCAACCCCTGGGACTCCCGTTAAAAATTAAAAAAAATATATAGAAGGTGCGTGGGCCACCAGGCCCCATGCACGGGTGCGTCACCAGGCCCCTCGAGCTGGTGAGCCCCCCAGGCCCTGTGAGCCACGCAGCAAGATGATGACGTAACAGGAGAGTGACACAAGGAGAGCCAAGACGAGATGCACCGAAAAACCAGGGACTAAGGTGGCACAGGCGGTAGGACGCCTCTCTCCCACATTGGAGGTTCTGAGGATCGAATCCCAGTGAAGACAGGAGGAGAAGGAGGAGAAGAGAGGGCAGGAAACAGACCCCAGAGAGTTGCCCAGTGAATGGACACAAAAGCAGCAAAAATGGGGGGGCGGGCGCTAAAAATGGATAAAAGATAATAAATAAATCCTTTAAAAAAAAGTATAGGGGAGTAAGATACGGACTATAGTTAGTAGTAATACTTTGACGATGCTCTTTCATGATTTGTTAACAAATGTTTCACAACAATGCAGGGTGTTTGTGTGTGTAGGGGTGATGTGTGGGAGCCCTGTATGATGTTATGCATGTTTGTTTTGTGTTTACTGAACACTTATATTATAGTTTATGTATGTTCATTTATGAATGATATACTTCAAAAAATTGTTTAAAAAAAAAGAACCTTGGGAAACAGACGTGGCTCAAGAGGTTCGGCGTCCGTCTACCATATGGAGAGACCAGGGTTCGATCCCCGGTACCTCCCAGTAAAAAAAAAAAAAAGAACCTTTGGGAAAGGTCTGAGTGAGTCCAGATGGGCCTCTCATAGACGCTTGCTTTGGCTGGGCTCATTCAGCAGCTTTCTAAGAGTCTTTCTGCTTCCCAGTTTGGCCTCCTCGGGCCTCTTGTCACTTGGTGTCCTGTGACTAGAGGAGGTACACCAGCTACCAGTCGGGCCGAGTGGGGAATGTGACTGATGCCCTCTGCTGAGTTCCCCCGCCCAAGAGCGAGGGCCCCTCCTGCTTCGGGTTGTGTGCTGCTGCCCAGCTGCAAAAGCTCCAGGACACGTGCAAGGCCCTGGGGGCAATGGACCCCCAGAGAGATTTTCTCCACATACTGCAATTACCAGTTCATGACAAAAACACCCACTTGGTGCTCATTACAGAAACTTCCAAGAGAAGCCTGATCATATCCCTCCCAGGTTCGGTCTTCTCTGAGTCTGTGTGTGAAAGAAACTGAAGGGGAAGAAGGCCTGCTTCGCACATGCCCTGCGGAGGGGTCCTGAAACTTCCCTGTGTTTAAGAATCACCTGGGAAGGTTTAAAAGGCAGCTTGCTGGGCCCCTGCCCCAAAGCTTCTGATTCAGATGGTTGGGGGCTGGAGCCAGGAACCTGGGTTTAAGTCTCCAAAGGCAGCTGCCACGTTAAGGGAGTTTGCAGTATCCCTGGGTTTGTGGATCTGGTTCCAATGGGCTTGGCAGCAGGCCTGGGTGGGGGGTTACAGAAAGAGCAAGTGCAAGGAGACGGCTGGCTGCCCAGCACGGAAAGCTTTACAGAGTGGCTGCATGGGTGGGCATGAGCCATCATGGGCCAGGAGGGACCACCTTCTCCCTTCCTGCTCGCCAACCCCAGCCTTCTCAAGAGGGGTCTTAACCCACACCCCTCCCCTGCCCCCCAGCCCCCACGTTCTGGGGAAAGTGCTGTCCTGAGTCCACTAATGGCTCAGATCACCAAACCCAAAGGTCTCTCCCAACAGTTCAGTGAGCTCAACTTTTGGCAGGTGCCCCAGTTTTAGCCACCTCCTTCTTGGGATGTGGTAGGGTCCTAATTCTACACGAAGTTTCTATCTCCTTTGCAACTTCCTTTTCTTCTTTCCATGCTCTACCACAGAGGAAGTCTTTCTGCCAGGCCAGCTTTTTAAACATAATAGATTTTTGTCTTTACTGTAAAAATAGCATATATATATATATTTAAAAAAAATTTTTAAAGATGCTTTAGATTACATAAATGTTACATCAAAAAATATAAGGGATTCCCATATGCCCCACCACCTCTCCCTCCCACGCATTCCCACATTAACAACATCTTTCATTAGTATGGTACATTTGTTACAGTTGATAAACACATATTGAAGCATTGCTACTAGATTACATTATAGTTTACACTCTGCCCTGCACAATTTCATAGGTTTTGACAAAATGTATAATGGACTGTATCCATCATTGCAATGTCATGCAGGACAATTCCAATGTCCAGAAAATGCCCCATGTTACACTTATTCTTCCCTCTCCCTCCCCTCAGAACCTCTGGCGACCACTGTCTTAAACCAATGATAAAAGTTCTTCCATTGCTAGAATAATAAGAAGTCTACTTTAGTCCATTGCTCATTCCCCAATCTTGAGGATGTGGGAATGGTGATGCTCACTCTGCTTCTAATTGAGAGGACTTAGATCCCATGGGGCAGATGGATGGAACTGTCTTGCTTGCAGTTGTAGACTCTCTCTGTTCCTTGGGATGGGTGTTGTCCATCTTCATCTCCTTGTTAGTTATCCTGGGTGAGTCCAATGAACTGGAGAGTAGGTGTTGCAACTCTGCTGAGATTCAGGGCTCAACTGGCTCATGAGCAGACCAAAGATTTAAGTCTCTGGGACATAATATTTAATAGGTATAGTGCTAATTATAGGTTGAAATAAAAGGGGCAGAAGACCCATGTGTAGGGAAACTATACATGAGTCTTACTGTTACGCTGGGGAACATAAATTCCAAAGGCCGACTGACAGGGTGACGAATTCCTGAACTGTCTGCCCTGCTTATAGTGTCTAGATGTCTCCAGAGCCCTCAGGAGCCCTGCTGTTTGTGGCAATATTTGCTGTGGCTGTCAATGAGATGCTGCTGAGATGTGCATAAGCGTAACCTCTGGAATGAACTACCGACTCACTTTGAAATCTCTTAGCCGTAAAAACTTATTTGTACTTAATATTTTCCCCTTTTCAAGGTCTTTTTCCAAATGCATTGCTAGTTGGTGCTTGGTAATAATCCCTCGATGCCAGGGACACTCTTCCCTGGGAGTCATGTCCCACGCTTTTTTCTCTGCTTAAATATTTATCTATTCATCTATTTTTATTAAAAATGAGATCACACTGTATATTATGGTCTTTTAACTTGCTTTCTGTACTTAATGTGTAATGAACATTTTTCTTTTACTAAATATCCTTCTAATACATTATTTTTAATGGCTATATGTATTCCACCATAACAGATATAATTTATTTAACCAATTCCTCCATTGGAGGACATTCCTCTATTGGATATTGAGTTTCTTCTTGTTTATAATAATAATTGTGCCTCGATGAATCTCCTTCTTTGAATCTTTATGAATTATTATTTCCATAGAATAAATTGCTAGAAGTGGAATGTCTGAATAATTAGGCCTTCTCTGGTCCTCTCTGTGCCATCTACATCAGGAATCTAACCTACCGGCATGGTTTCAGCTACCACCTCTATATTGCTAATTCCCCAGACTGCCCCTTGTCCCAACCCTGCTCCTGGACAACAGGTGGACATTCATGAATCTGCCTGTTGGGCTCCCTTTTCGAAGCACTTCAAGCTCAATCATATCCAAGAATGAACTCTTCAATGAACTCCTTCTCCTCTTTCCCATTTCTGCTAATGGTGCCACTATTCTCCCAGCCATTCAGGCATAAAGTCTTGGTGTCCCCTTCCTCTGAGCCTCTTATATCACATAAGTTGCCAGATCTACCCACAACCCTACCAGTTCAAATGCTATCTAACTCTCAAGGCCTATCTCAAATCCCACCTCATTCTAGTGAAGTTTATCCTTATCCTTATGGGCAGACATAATCCCCAAAGGAGGGTGAGAGGGAGACAAATAATATTTGAAGAAATAATACTGATGTTTTCCCAAACTTGATGAAATCTACAAACACACAGATCTAAGAAATCCAGTGAACAAATATGAAAAAAACTACATGAAAGTATAACATAAGCCAATTGTTCAAAACCAGTGATAGAGAAAATATTAAAATCAGCCAAAAAAAAAAAAAAAAAAAGACGCTAAATACAGAGGAATAGTTAAGGATGACAGCAGGTTTCTCATTAGAAACTCTGCCTGGAAGACAGTGGAGCCACCTCTTCAATGTACTGAAAGAAAAAAACTGTCAACCTAGAATTCTACACCCAGCAAAAATATCTTTCAAAACCAAAGGTAAAATACATTTTCAGATGAAAGAATTGATCACCAGCAAGCAGACTTGCAGTACAAGAAATCTTAAAAGATACCAGATATAGATTTACACAGAGGGGGTCGGATGTGGCTCAACTGGTTGGGCGTCCGTCCCATATGGAGGGACCCGGGTTCGATCCCCGGGACCTCCCGGTAAATAAAAAAATAAAAAAATAAAAAAAAAAAAAGAAGGAATCTGGTCATAGTTTCCTATGTTACTACAAAGAGGTAATTGGGAGTCTCTTACACATCCAGAGGCAAGATCACCAAAATCAAGGTGTCATCAGGGCCATGCTCTCCCTCAAACCTTCAGAATCCTTCCTTCCTTGCCTCTTCTCGGTGCCTGGTGGTTGCTGGCCGTCCTTGGGTGCTTCTTGGCTCACAGCTGCAGCACTTCAATCTCTGCCTCCGTTGTCCCATGGCCTCTCTCTCTCTCTCTCTCTCCTCTCCTTCAGTCATTTGGAATTAAGGGCCCACCTTACTCCAATATGACCTCATCTTAACCAAATACATCTGCAATAACCCTGTTTCCAAACAAGGTTACATTCTAAGGTACTGGGGGGGTAAGGACTTCAACATATCTTTTTGGGGAACACAATTCAACCCTAACACTAAGGTCATAGATTGATGGGAGAGTCAGGAATATAAATAAGCTTTCCTGATGCTTGGTCCAGATTTCAAGCTACCTAATTGAATGATGATGATACAAAATTCATAACAGATCAGAAACAAAGTGACTCTTTTTCTGGTTTCCAGGTCAAATATGTTCGCTTGTCCCTCTCCAGCCATTCCTTGCTCACAAACACCGTCATGATGATATTTGCACAGTGCTCTATAGTTTGCCAAACCTTCCATGTCTGTTACCTCACTTGATCCTGAGAACCCAAGAGGCATGCAGGTCAAGGATTTGCATCTCCCTGATTTTACCGATGCAGAAACTGAAGCTCAGATCCCACTTAAATGTGCCAGGATTTGAGACTAACAGCTTAGGAAATTAGGAATTGAATCTCCACCATCCGACTACAGACCTTGTGTTCATTCCAGTTTCCTCATGCTGCCTCTTTCACGCACCTGAAATTCCTCCTTATGTGGCAACATTCATCTTGCTTTTAATTCCTCTTCTCATAACTGAAGTTCACAGGAAAATAAAGCACCTCAGTAAAGTAAAGGTACAACTGTTTTCTCTCAGTCAACTATTAGGCTTATTTATAACACATTCCTTTTCTAAAAGCAAAAGGAGTCCTAAAAATAGTATATTTACCTTATCTCTTGCCTGCAGGCAATGTTGGAACAATTAGATTTAGAGCAAAATAAGTGCCACAATTACTGTGAACAAATTAATCACAGTGTGGAAATCATGAGGTATTAATACATCACCAAATGCAGGGAAGAAAAAGTATAATTTATCAATGAAAGTTCTCTTGATTTCTTATAACAAGAGTCTTTAAATGCAGGTATGGAGGGGCGCGGACGTATCTCAGTGGCTGAGCGCCTGCTTCCGATGTCCGAGGTCCTGGGTTCAATCCCCAGTACCTCCTAAAAAAGTAGTTAAAATAATAAATTATTGAAAATAATTAGTAGTGTAAAATTTGTAGAGTGGAGACAAATGATTTCATTCAGTTAACATTTACCAAACTGCTCGGCTTTGTATGGGTCACTGTGCTAAGTGCTGCAGGTAGAAGAGAGAGTAAGAAGGCCCCATCTTCAAGTTGCTTGCTCCAGGAACACAGAAACAGATTACGAGGTGTGATGGAGGCTCATCCTAGGTAGGAGGAACCCAGAGGAGAGGAAGGGAACCAATTCACCAAAACATTGTTCTCCAAAAGCTAATCCATTTGCCAAAGGATCAATGGTGATGAGTGGTGAATTACCTTATTTACTAAAAACTTCTCAGTAACATTTTCTTAACTATTCATACATATATTTGCATTCTTTTGAGTATTTGTGTATCACTGTACCATGGACTTTACAGATCTTCACCTTATGAAGTTTCTATGAAAACTAAAGCTCACAAAGGTTAAGTAACGTGACCAGGCTCACGTGGTAGATAAGTGGTAAAACCAGGATTAAAGTTTGTCTGAATCCAGTGCCTGACCCCTCAACAACTACTATGCCTCCTGCCTTAGGTCATTCATTGATTTACACACAAGGCTTTGTACTAGGGACTGTACATGAACTGCATCATTCAGTATTCACAACTCTGCCAAGTAGTAAAGCCCTTTTCCAGAAAAGGCAAGACGCAGAGATTGTAGCATAGGTCGCTGCACATCATTCATCTCTTCAGAACACCCCAGGGCATCCTCATTCCACTGCAAGGCCATCACAGTGACCTTCCGTGACCAGCTCCACAGTTCCCTGGGCTCGCCTCCCACCACCTCCCACCACCTCCCACCCTGCTCCCTAGCCATCACCTGACTGCCCCCTCATCTCCTCCAGGTCTTACACGTCACCTTCTAAGTGAGGGCTTTCCTGGCACCGTTTAAAATCGCAATCTCCCCACCCAACCCCCATCCCTCTTTTCCTCCATGGTTCTATCACTAATTTGCTATATACTTTAAGTGTCTCGCCGGAGACTACAAAGTTTTTATTTTTTCTTACTGTTTTGCCCATCAGTAACCTCTCCTGCACCGAGAACTATGTCTGGAACAAAGTGTACACACACGCAAACATATATTGAACTTAAATTTCTGCCCACGGTTACACACACGTGACCTGGTGTCGAGTCAGCCCCTAAGGCAGCAAACGTGCCGGGGGTCTTGTGCATCTCGCAGGTGGGGCAGCTTCACCGGCCTGGAAGATCACCTGCAGCTTGACAGCGCCCTTGAAGCCACATCCACAGTGGGAAGAAGCTGAGAAAATGAAGCAGCAAGACCAGGACATGTGACAGTATGGACCAAAGTAGGCGGGTAGATGACAACTTTCTACAGAAGGAAAATGATCAGATTAAAATAAAAGGCAAGCCTAAAAAAGTGTTTGGCAAGTCAAAAGGAGACTGATTTCTCAAATTGAATACTAAAAGCCAAAGTGGAAGTTAGTATTACAGACAGGACTTGTGACTGAGGAAGGCATCCGTATGTCACAAGACACTACTGGGAATGCGGAAGTAGTGTCATCATTTAGGAGTCAAAGAATGGTGTAATTTAGGGGGTACTTTAAGGTGCAGGTTGCTTCATATTTTAAAATACAAGGCCAAACATTCAAACATTTTATCTCCCAACGCTCTATCTGAATTTTAGAATTTAATACACTAAGTAACTTTCTTAAATTTTTCTCTAGCACAACCAGAGGTAAAAACACTAACATTTAAAGCAGACAGTTTGGGCATATTTATTAGGATACTATTTCCTCTACTGGAATAATGACCCACTTGGCAGTCACAATTTTTTTCTCCTTCCTTATGGGGAATGATCGGATTTAACACATTTCAACGGTCCTCTTTTACACAGTCTAAGATGCAGGTCCTTTTCCAGAAGATAAAACTTCACCAAAGGAAGTAACGGTGAGAGGCCCTTCTGGGCCGCCACTCCCACCCCACGGAAGCTACGCCAGCAGGGCCCCCTGGACTCAGCACTGGGCTGTGGGCAAACTCCCGTGTGCCCACCCCCGACACCCAGAGCCCCACCTGCTGTGTCCACAAGCCTGAAGGAATCCCAACAGCAAGGGGCGACTCAACCTCGTTAAGATCTAAATACTGCTTGGCGCGGGCTCCGAGGGAGAACAATGGAATTAAATGAATAGCACCTAAGAAAGCTAAGATGGGTCTCTCATGAGACTCCCGGTTATTTTTGTTCAGAAACATAGATCTGGCCAGAGAAACTGTCCCTGATTTTAAAATGGTCTAAAACCATAAAGAAATCAATAAAACGTCTTCCAATACTGGGAAGTGGGTAGAATTACACTTTTCTAAATATGAAGCTTATTTTTTTTTTGGTGGCCACGGTGGTTGAGGTGTCCATTAAAGTGAGACTGTAGAAGGTGCGGGCAACGATACCTGTGTTATACGGTATGTGCAAACCACGACAGCGGCACTCGCTATTAGCAAGACACAAGCTGGAGTATCCTGAGAAATTCAAGTTGTTGTGGCGATGAGCTGCAGTTTGCTTCTGCTGTTTTGGTTCCCCTTGAGGTCACCTGAAGCAGTGTAACTTAGAGTATTCTCATGAGCCCGTTACCTAGGTATCACCTCATAAAGAGACAGCCTGCTCCACTGATCATGTGACTTTTCTATCAAACTACCAATATCAGTTTCTGGCTTGTGATTCAAATTATCCTCAGTGGAACTTGACATTATAGTTTTGAGTTACTGGACTAAAAAGATCCTGGTAGTGTGAATTTATTGTATTGGAAAATATTAGGTTTTATCTACAAAGAAAAGGTAATAGATTTTTTAAAAAGTGACACAGTAAATATTTAAGAGATTTATTAAATCATCTTATTACAAAGATGGAAACATACAAATTAGAAACATGCATCCATCATCTTCCACAGTCAAGTAAAAATGTTATGTTTTTTCCTGTTTTCATAGCCGAAAACTTGAGATCTTATACCCAACTCACACAATCCTGAATTTAATTCATTCTTCCTGAAAGTATCCAGGGTAGCTAATAACCAAAATGCAAACTATTATATAATGAAAGTGCAAAGTTAAAAAAAAGAAAATATGTGGAGAATACCACCTTCCCACCCCCCACCCCCAATTAAAGGCAAACAATGGCACTTTGCTCTTGGTTAACCTAGATTGTCTTCAAAAACTATTCATATTTAATATACTTAACAAAAAAATTACTTTTAATACATGTCCAAAAAGCTCCTTAGTGTTTTAAAAATAAATGCTTAAACAAATGAAAATGTATTTTATATCAAACAAGTTTGAAGAGCCCTGTATTGCAGCATTCGGTAAAATAAACAAGACCAAAAGTTGGTATAGGGTTTATTGACAAAGGCAGAATTTCTTCAGGCAGGTATGTAAGGAGGCGGCGGTTCTTTTTCAGGCATCTTTACTGCCATTTCATAGGTTGGCAAAACATACTAGAGAGAGAAAAAAAATTATATCAGACTAAATGACAGAAGTAAATCCTTCCAATTATTATCTTAAATATCAGCTGGAGTAAACTCAGTAAAAGGTTAACATGTCAGTTCTACACTAAGCAACTTACAAATTCAATGCAATTCCAATCAAAATTCTCATATCCTTCTTTGTAGAAATGGAAAACTCAATCATCACATTTATATGGAAGGGTAAGAGGACCCAGAGAGCCAAACTGCTCTTCATATCATTAAGGAAATAAGAGAATTTGAACACTATTAACCAATTAGATATAATGGACACCTATAGAGCACTTTACTCAACAGTAAAATACACATTCTTCTTAAGAACACATGGAACATCTTCCAGAACAGTTCAGGTTAGGCCAAAAAGGTACCTGAGAATGAACCCAGGACCTCGTACGTGGGAAGCAGGTGCTTGACCACTGAGCTACATCCGCTCCCCTCAAATCTTAATATATTTAAAAATACCGAAATCATACAAAGTTTCTTCTCAGTCCACAATGGAATAAAGGTAGTTATCCGTAACAAAAAGAAAACTGGAAAACTTATAAATATGTAGAAATTAAAACTCTCTATTAAATAACCAATGAGTCAAAGATGAAATCACAAGGAAAATTAGGAAATATGTTCAGATGAATGAAAATGAACACAATATACCAAAACTTATAGGATGCAAAGAAGGCAGTGCTCAGTGGAAATTTATACCTCTAAATGCCTACATTAAAAAAGATCACAAATCAATGACTAACTTCACCCCTAAAGAAACTAGAACAAGAGCAAACGAAACCCAAAATTAGTAGAAGGTAGGAAATAATAAAGATTAGAGATAAAATAATTGAAATAGAAAACAGAAAAATACAAAGAATCAACAAAACCAGAAGTTGTTTTGAAAAGAGCAATGAAATCAACAAAGCTTTAGCCAGAACGACAAAAACTAAAATACCAACTAAAGTCAGGAAGAAAGTGGGGACATTATCAGCCTTACAGAAATAAAAAGCATTATGAGAGTTCTATAAACTACTATATGCCAACAAATTAGAAAACCTGGATAAAATGGGCAGGTTCTTTTAAACATACAAATTACCTACTCTGATGCAAGAATAGAAAATCTCAACACAGCTATAACAAGTGATTGAATCAGACCTATGACAAGTCAAGTGTGTGAATCAGTAATCCTTCCAACAAAGGAAAGCATGGAACCGATGCTTTCACTGCTGTATTCTACCAAATATTTACGACCAATAACAATAGCACTAATCCTTCTCAAACGCTTCCAAAAAAAAAAAAAAAAAAGTGGAAGGATTAATTACTTCTGAACTCTTTCTATGAGGCCATTACCTTGAAACCAAAGCCAGATAAAGACAGTACAAGAAAATTACAGGCCAATATCCTTCATGAATACAGATGCAAAAATCCCCAAGAAAATACTAGCAAACGAAATCCAACAGTATATGAAAGGAGTTATATACCATGACCAAGTGGGATTTATTCCAGGAATGCAAGGATGCTTAAAGATAAGAAAAATCAATGTAATATAACACGGTAGTAGAATGAAGGGGGAAAAAAACCCAAAACACACAATCATCTCAATTGATGAACAAAAGATACTGGACAAAATCCAACAACCTTTCAGGATAAAAGCACTCAGAAAAGCAGAAATAGAAGGGAACTTTCTCAACATGATAACGAACACTTATGAAAAACCCACAACAGATATGATACCCAATGGTCAAAGACTGAAAGTTCTCCCCCTAAGATCAGGAGCAAGACAAGGATCCCCACTGCCACCACTGCTATTCAACCGTGTATGGGAAGTTCTAGCCAGAGTAATCAGACAACAACAACAACAAAAAGAGACATCCAAATTGGAAAGAAAAAGAAGTAAAATTATCTCTATTTGCAGATGACATGATCCTATATAGAGAGAATCCAAAAACCTCCACAAGAAAACTACCAGAACAAAGAAACAAATTCGGGAAGGTTGCAGGATATGAGATAAACAAAGAAGTCATCTGGGTTTCTATGCACCACTAACAACCTGAAAAAGAAAGCAAGAAAACAATTTCATTTACAATAGCATCTAAAAGAATTAAAACACCTAGACTGAATTTAGCAAGGAGATGAAAAACTTGTACAATGAACAGTATAAAATACTGTTGATAAAAATCAAAGAACAAGCTCCCAGAGAGCAGGAGTGCTGCCTTACACATTCCCATAGTCCCAAAGCCCAGCACAGCTCCTGGAGCACAGTAGGCTGAGTAAGTATAGAACAAAGCATGACATACAAATTCCTCCATAATTTGGCCCCACCTGATACTCATAGCTTCATTTCCTGCTATCCCTCCATCCACCAAATGTTTCAGCATCTCTGAACACATCATGCACTTTCACATTTCTTGATCATTGATGAAGCTATTCTTCCTGCTTACATATTCCTCCCCCACATCTATTCTGTCACCTCCCAATCCAGACTCATCACATTTGATGAATGAATGAAGGAATGAACTGACAGCTCCACTGAAGTGTCTTGCCTCTACTCCTGGCATCTCACTGGCAGAACTTCCCTGTCACCATTACTCTCCCAGTCTCACTCCTTCCTGTCAAGATTCATATGCCATCATATTCTAATAATAATTAAAATAAGCTATGTGATCCTGAAAAAAAAAAAAAAAAAAAAAAAAAAAAATCAAAGAACAAAATAAATGGAAAGACATCCTGTGTTCAGGAAACGGAAACTGCTATGATGCCAATACTGCCTAATGTGATCTACAAACTCAAAGTAATTCCTATCAAAATTCCAGCAGCCTTTTCTGCAGAAATGGAAAAGAAGATCCTCACATTCATATGGAATTACAAGGGACCTTCTATATAGCCAAAACAATCTTGAAAAAGAACAAACTGGAAGACTCACACGTCTTGATTTCAAAACAAAACAACAGTAATTTAACAAGTGTGGTACTGGCATAATGAGAGACATTTAGTTCAATGGAATAGAATTGAGAATACAGAGATCAACACAAGCGTTAACCATGGTATCCCACGTCCTTGGGGCTGTGAGACTGGCTCACAGCACCGATTCCTGTCTGCTCTCTCCTCATAAATGCAACACTCTTGCAGCCCACTGAGGAATCAAGCAGTAACAGCCAAGCCAGCTGAGATGAGCAGGGCAGGGTTTCCCTAGACTCAGGCACCCAGATTCCACTGGGGAAATGCTGTCTCTTGTTATATGGCACAGGAAAGAACGTCTAGGTCCAGGTTCTTCTCTTGGGAGCAATCAATCATGGTTAGTGACGTTTCCCTACAGTGAGCGGCACTTACCTGTGGAGGTGCCTCAAAGGCAGGGTACACAGCAATCTCCGGCACATTTCTGTTGTTAATATATTTATAGCAGTTCCAAACACAGTTTATTAGATAAGCCTGAAAGAATGAAAACAGCATTTGTATATGCTAGAAACAAAAATGTGTTCCACAGGACTCTCAAAAATTACGGTGACATAATGCTTTCCCATATTTTCTCAATGGGGAAGGGAACTGAGATCCACTTGGAATGTGCAAGGCTACTCCCTTTCCATACCTGATCACATTTAAGTGTCACAAGTTTTATCATCACTGTTTTAGAGAAACCAGAGTTGGGGTTTCAATTCAGGTCAAACATTCTGCTGCAAATCAGTATTTCTGAACTTTGGGAATTACAATGGATTTTCCATCCAAATCATGAAACACTTCTAAAAACATAATGATGTTCCTTCACTTAGGAAGGGTCCTAACACTGACAACCACTCTCTGGAAACAAGGAGGACATTCCTTAGAAGCTATCTCTGTTATTGTGCCAGAATAAATCCTGTCTCAATAAATCATCACTCCACTGTACTCTATCAGGAGAAAAGACAACCAAAAGGCTTAGACAGGCAGTGCCAGTCTAACTGGCCCCCCAAACTCAGCAACTTACCTTAAACACGATGAATAAGGCAAAGAACACAAGAACAATGAAGAGGAGGCAGCTGGAGTCCAATGCTAGGAGGTCATCTTTATAGGGAAAATCAGGCTATTAAAAAACACACACACATTTACAATTCAGCCATGGCACCTACACTTTGTGATAGCATTTTAAGAAGACAAATAAAAGATACCGAAGTCAGATCTGATATCCAAATAAAATTTATAAACAGAACTGAACTCAAAGTGCCTTTAAGCCTTATTATTGCCTGCCACCAAGCACTTCAAATACACTTGTTTAAAGGCCCAGACTACTGCTAAGAATCTAAACGAGCTCATTTTCTGCTTTTCACTATTTTACATTCTTCTAGCCTTACAAAACCACTATCTCCTGTATTGGGACCCCAGGTTTGCCCCTGGATCACTGAGTCACAAACTCAGGAAATGCTGAGATGTATGTATGTTCCATGAGCCAGTTAGTCCTACACCAAGAAAAAATAACAAGTCAATATGCCCATCTCAAATCTCACATAGGTCCAAGAAGACAGCACACCCTGGTATAAAGCCAGGTAAGATTACCTGATTTACTGCAGACATATTATGTTCTACTGGGAAGGATCTGCTATATTCATTTGAGTATTTATTGAGCATTTACTGTGTGCAAGGCAACACAACAGGTCCACAAGAAGGGCATTACAAAGGAGAAGGTCCCTCCAGTCTAGGGACCAGGTGACAAAAACAGAGGGGAGAAAGCACCGGGTTCTGTGAAAGGAATAGTAAAAAATTTATTTCCATGTTCTTTTCTATAAAGCTCATTTAATGGCTTTTTTTTTTTTTTTTTAAGCTTTTATTGTTTTTACTGGAAATGTTCAACACAAAGCTCCAAATTTTATTCTCGTATTTAAAAAAGAAACAGTTCCAAAGGAGACCCCTTACTCACCCAACTCCCCAAAAGGGGAAATAGAACCCATACACCAAAACAAAAAATCCTAGCTAGGTGTCTCCTTGAGGCAAGATTCTTCTCTGAGCCTTCATCTGTAGAAAAAAGGCTGGAAAAACAGGATGGGACCAGCTCCTGGCAGAATGCTACCCTAAGGATTTTAGATTTTGCTCAGAAAGCAGTGAGGTATTACTCTCAGTTTTTAAGCCAGAAATGATATGACTAGAGAGCACCGGGCTCCGGAAACTTCTGACCATACTGACCAGTCCTGCAGGCCCTGCCCTAGCTACCTCTCCCCAGCTTCTCGGTGCTTGGCCTTCCCCTCACTGCGTGCCAGCCACCAGGACCACCTTTACTTCTCTTGCTATGCCATGCTCCTTTCTTTTACTTGGACAATTTTCTTCTGTACTTTCCCTGTTTTAACTCCTACTTGTTCTCCTGAGTGTAATTCAAGTTTCACTTTGCAGCCCAGTTCTGGAACCCGTGTGACTTCCACTCACAAAGCAGCCTTTACGCTCCCTACCCAGCTTTCACCACAGTAACTGGAATGGTCTGCTGTCCAGTGCCCTCACCAGAGGACTCCTTGGCCTAGCAGAGTACCCTGCACACAAGAGGCAGCCTAGCAAATGCTTTCTGAATGAATGAAAGAAAGATAAAGCTGGTGGCATGCAAAACGGACTAGGAAGCAAATCCTTAAGTGGGGAGAAAAGTTCCAAGACAGCATTCTGGAAACAAACGAGGATGCCCTTCCCACCGTTCACCTATCTGACCCCTCACTTCTTCCAGGCCGCCTGTGAAGCCATCTTTGGCTGCTTCGGCCCAGAATGTTCCCTATCCCCTCCCAATAGTGCTACCTTGTGACAGCTCAAGCTCTTTATCAAAGCTAAGACCTTTATGTGCCTTGAGCCCCCCAGTGAACAGTCTCTTGAAGAAAGAGATATTATCTTTATGTCCACAGCATTCACAAAAAGTACCAGGAATAGGGCAAAAGATATAGCAGGTATTCAAATATTAACATTTTTTTCTTTGCAGGCATTCATAGCAAATAAATTAATGAGCACCAAGTATAGTACAATTATTATACTGTTAGTACACTCAAAAACAAAAGCTGAACTACTCCCTGAGTCCCACCATAACCATCCTTAGGGATTTTCAATACTGGATTATCCTAATGGTATATAACAAGACATTCTATTTTCAACTTACTGGTTTCAACATGGTAGTTAAGAGATCAGTAATAATAATTACTTTAAAACACCAAAAAAGCAAATGGGGTAATTAAAACTGAAGTAAAATTTCCGGCAAACTCAGAATTTCAATTTAAATATTTTAATTTTAAAAGTTCAATAGTAAACACACTTACTAATTGATCCAGATATTCTTTGATTCTTGGCAAGTAAGTGAGAGAACTGATAGCAACCAGGCAACTGAGAACAAAGTCAAAAAGCCGGTAACAGAAGAATGGAATCAGCCAACCCACTTGATACTAGAGAAGAAAAGAGCACAGCATCATATCATACACAGAATTAGCATTCAGTGAAGGTCAAGCTCCAGAAGTTGAAAATGTAAGATACTTACAGAGATTGCTCCATACACCAGCATCGAACTGACTATGAACATGAGAACCGAGACGGCAAAAAGAACACAGGCGTTGTCTAAGAAACAGAACAGAACCTCAGTAAGCACTACACAGCAAGAACAAAGCTCTCTATACAAAATGTGTTTTAAAGTTAGCTTAAAAACTTTAACTACTGTCCAGACAGGCTATGAAAAGATCTAAGGCCAAGAAGGTTAAGGGAAAGAAAAAAAAAGCCTCTGCATTGTAAGTAATAGAACCTGAGGAAGCTCTTGTTTGTTAACTGCTACAGGAATTTACTGACACTTCTTTGGGATGGCAAGTGAGCAGGTGCTCTGCTAGGGAAGTGGTTCCTGCCCTCGGCAGTCCAGCAGTGAAGAAGTGTAAGGAGCGATTGCAACCCAATGTGCTAGCGCCACGACAGCGGCAAAGCAGCTGGCTTTGCCCAGGAACATCAGGAAATAATACAAAAGGTACGACACCTAAGTTGGGTCTTGATAGATGAGTAAAGTTCAGACGCAGGGAAGGCTGGTATTTGCTTAGAAGACAGATGTATTAAACAGAATGCTACACAAGCTACCTCTTGCCTTAGAGGACACATAACCTGAAATCCCATCAATCTCCTCCCACAGCCCCGAACCCGACCTCCTTTGCCCGTATTCCTTCCCGTTGGCTTCTCTGCTACAGACCTATTTTCTTCTTCGTTCCTCAAATCTTTCTTGTACCATTGCTCTCTCTTAATGCTTATTTGTCAATTTTCTCATAAAACATCTGAGAAATCTCAAAGAATACTAAACCACACTTGACTTAAGATTCTTAGCACAAATCTATAGTTAATTTTGTGACTCTAGATAGATATTAAGAACCGGAAGGGCAGTGATAATGATGCATGGCTAGAATACCTGCCCTCAAATATTCATAATACTCGATAAACATTAAGCATAAACTTATTACTTGGCAGTACAAACGTCATTATTAAGAATAGCTCTAAGTTTTCTTAGAAGAGCTAGGATAGCTAAATGTTAAAGATTTAAAGAACTTCTCCATTGCGGTATGTAAAATGCCACTGATGGAAGAATTCATACAACAAAATATGAAATAATCATGAGCAAAATTTATAATTCAAATAATCAGCTTCTAAAACTGTGTTATGGAAGACTTTACTTCTATTAAAGTATTGAAATGATAATTAAAGTGAAGTTCAAGGATATTCCATTGGAGCTACAAGTAAAACAGAAGGAAAATTTTGTGAATCAATAAAGTGAACAAAACATGAGGGCTACACCATGGGATCTTCTCAATCAGAGACAGGGTGGGCATCACCATCCCCAAATCCTCAAGATTGATGACACTGCAATGACGGACACGGGCCATTATACATGTTGTCAAAACCTAAAAAACTGTGCAGGGCACAGTATAAACTATAATGTAAACTACAGTCCTTGGCTAGCACAATGCTTCAATATATGTTGTAATAAATGTACCACACTAATGGAAGATGTTGTTAATGGGGAAAAGTGTGGGAGGGGGAGGGGATGGGGTTTATGAGAATCCCCTAGATTTTTTTTGTAATATTTATGTAATCTAATGCTTCTTTTAAATATATATATACACACACATATATAAATAAACAAGAAAAAAAAAAAACTAACCCAAACATAAGGGCTATATGCCCAGACGAGCCTCAGGTATCCCATCACCACCATTTAGGAGCCCCCCCACACCCTTCTCATCTGGATTTTCCCACGGAGAATATAAATAAGGTTAAATTCATACTTGAAACAGCTTACAGACTCTGCAGATGTGTTTCATATACCAACAACTGCCATATCCTGTTTAGCTGGCTAAAAATAATCACCAATATCATATTTAGAACTGGTCATCAAGCCAATGATCATAAATTAACTTGTCATTCAATCACTGGATCTATGGGAAACTCAATTTTTAACTTCCAAAGCAACACAAATGATCATATGATCATATGATCTGTTACGAATAAGGGCTTTGGTACACTTTATAATCAACAAAAATATGAAAATGAATCTATTTCTCTCCACAGCAGTTACTATAGTCTTGCAACATGCAATAAACTCATGACTTCATCCCTACAGCTCTAGTCAAGGAAGCCAGTCATACAGACCTGCAAGAATCTCAGTAGCCATAAATCTTTTCTCCGCACCTTAATTTTAGATTACACATGCATGACAAGGAAAAATGCTGGCATAAGCAGGTTAATTAAAATCTCACAGGTTAAAGTAAGTTTTTGAAAATAGCAAAAAGTGACTAACCACTAGGAACTAAAATTTTACCTTTCTTTTTTGGTTTTTAAATTAAAAAGACTGCCCAAGGGCTAAACATTCGCTATATTAGAAACCATGCATGTGTCCCCAGACCTCGTTTTCCTCCCTAGGTCTGGTTTTTAGAATGCTGGTGATAAACTAAGCCTGATTTATTATATGTCCATCCTATATGGGAAAAGACTGTAACTCTAGGTATCTCTGGTCAGCCTTAAGAGATATAGCAGGGGGCTATTACTGGTTGGCGTCCATCTCCCATATGGAGGGACCTGGGTTCGATCCCCGGGACCTCCTGGTAAAAATTTAAAAAATATATAGAGGGTGCGTGGGCCGCCAGGCCCTGTGCGCGGGCGCACCACCAGTTCCCGCGAGCCACACAGCAAGATGATGACATAATAGGAG
This sequence comes from Tolypeutes matacus, assembly GCA_026826555.1. Taxonomy (NCBI): domain Eukaryota; kingdom Metazoa; phylum Chordata; class Mammalia; order Cingulata; family Chlamyphoridae; genus Tolypeutes; species Tolypeutes matacus. Next base: position 6,208,721 of record JAKSZT010054568.1, on the reverse strand, counting down.
AGTGACACAGGGGAGAGGCAAGATGAGGCGCACCGAAAAACCAGCAACTAAGGTTGCGTGGGCAGGATGCCTCTCTCCTACATCAGAGTTTCCAAGGATTGAATCCCAGTGAAGACAGGAGGAGAAGGATGAGAAGAGAGGGCAGAAAATGGACACAGAGTTGGCCAGCGAATGGACACAGAAACAGCAAAAACGGGGGGGAGGGGGAAGGGGTGTAAAAATGGATAAAAGTAAATAAATAAATCCTTAAAAAAGAAAAAAGACTGCCCAAGAAAAAAATAAATGCCAGAAGGGCTGTTTCTAATATCACATTTGGCAACAAAATTTTAAAAACACATTGTGAGCAATTTTTAGTGTCTTCAAACAATATATATCATATATGACAGAGGGCCATAAAGCTGAACTTGCTCCTAGAAATAAAAAAAGCAAGTTAGCCCTGTGGACAATAAATTATTTGAACAACCAAGTTTTTGAAAAAAGAAAAACTTATCAATCAGAGAAGGCCACAAATGTAGTAAAGCTCAGAACTTTATTATAAAGCTAATAAATCTATAAATACAAAAACTAAGATCCTTTAATACGATATACATAGGCGAACTAGGAACACTATTCTGAAGCAAAATTTAAAAATCAACGTGCAGAAACTGCCTGCACCTAAAAGGTTAATACATGAATTTCTGTTCAGATATTACATTTCTAACATAATTTATAGTATAAAATTTCAACCAGAATTTTTTTTGCACCTGTGTTTTAGAGTAAGAAATGACAATAAAAAACACTACTACCAGGGAGGAGACTTAAAAAGGCAATTGCCTGGGGAAGGTCCTAGTAAGGTTACTCTAAATTTAACCCCACTGTCAAGTCTTTCTTCATCTGTACAGCAGAAATACATTTACAACTGTGATTCTGAGCAAAAGATAGCACTAAATATTCAACAATTCATATTTTATATTTTACTGCAATGTCTGTTTGACCCCTGAGTAAATCTCCCATCCTCAACTACACTTGTCAGCTGATCCTCAGAAGATTTATAGTTCTTTTGTAATTCCCTCTTCCAGGTACCTGATGGTGTCAAGACATATTTCTCAAAGCCTCTCTAGCATTCAAGTGCATGTTCTGGCTAGAAATGCTCTACTGTAATCCTCACTGAATCTCTTTCAAAAACTGACAAAATGCTTTCCTGCCTCAGCAAGCAGAGCAACTGAAACAATTAGTCAACTGTCTTCTAAGAAGTCCATATGTATGTGTATGTTATTAGCAGGAGATATTTTCTTCCCAACTGAAACATACCAGCCATTCTCTCAGAGGAATAGTAATTTCCGATGACTTCATACTGAATGTTGACGGTTGGCAATGAGTTTGGATGAGTCACCTCCACAGTCAGCAAAATTGCCATCAATAGGTTTACCACCTGCAAAAGATTACAGTTCATCAATTACATTATTTATAAGTCAGGAAGCAGTGCTCAGCACAATCTTTAGATGTCTTCCCATATTTAAAATTGTTTTACTTGATGTATCAAAGATAAAATAGTAGGAGCCTGCCTGTGAGACTGAATATGCAATTATCACTATAAAAGCTTGAAAATAAGTATTTCTTAAAGTATAAAACTTATTAACCCTTTCAGAGATAAGGTGCTGCACTTTGTTAATACCAATACAACAGAATAAAATGACACAAAACTTAAGGGAGCATCACCAATTGTTTATGTTCAGGGTCTCATATTTATTTGTATAACAAAACTAGAATTTCAGGGTTGAAAAAAATGACAGTTCATCCAATTTATCCATCTGATCCCTGAAACCCCTCCACAATATCCCCTATGCAGTGACGGAAAACGCACTATTTTCCCCTTGAGCTAGACTCAAATGCTTAAGACTTGACGAGTTTTGAGTATGACCCTTCACTTTCACCACCGAGCCTTAACTCACCTCTGAGATAATCCACAGCCCCCTCCAAATCAGTGCTTCCTCAATGCTGAGGGCAGCTGCCATGGGCCTCTAAAGGTCTCTTCTAAAATGAACATCAGGTCCTGAAACTACTCTTCTAACTAGCTTGTGTTCTGTCTACCAGCATGCTCCCCATCTACTTCACTGTTTCCTTTTTTGCTATCCTGTATATGCATGCTCCAGTTTGCTCAACATTATTAAAACAAGGACTGGGATTTATCACAATGCCAAATACTACCACAAGTAGGTAGTACCAGCCAGGTCAGAACACAAAGGCATCTCTCTTCATTCCCACATTTCAGCTAACAAATCACAGTTTAATGCAGCCTGAAATTGCACTGGCTTTATACTATTTTTGGATACCATAAGAGCAACTCCCTGAAATCCCTAGTTATTTTCCTACTTGATTCTGCTAAGCTGCTGCCTGTACAGGCACACAGCAGGATTCAGAACTTGTGCCTAAACACAGCCCTCACATATTTACAATCACATTTTATCTTACTTTCTCTTCTGTCAACATTTTCTGGATCTTGATTCAGATACCCTACAGATTTACTGTCTCTTTCAACGTCTTATATTTGAAAATATAATCAGCTTGTAATCAGTATCTCCATTTAAGTTGCTGGCAAAAGAGAACAAGGCTAAGGACAAAGCGGCCACAGGCTGCCCCCGTGAATCAGCAGCCTTTGCATATGATTCTTTGAGACTTTCTCAAACACACTGCTGAAATCCCATCTTAATATCTGCTCAATGTCCCTGGTTTTCCAGGGTTATAAATCTTCTATAAAGCATCCATGGCCCTTGGGAACATTGAGTGTAAATGGTTTCAGATGGTCAGCTTTGTTTCAACGTAATCAGGTTATTTTATTCATTGTTACTCTTTGATGAAAAGGCTTTATATGCAGTAGACCTACAAAAATATTGTTCATACTGATCAGAATTAAATTTGTATAGAGCAGTTTTAAAACGAATGCAAATAGCACTAAACATTTTCCTTCTGCAACTTGTACTTAATAGAATCTTTCTATAAATTAAATTTTTAAAAGTGTAGTTTAAAAAGAAAAGGACATTTTCAAGGAATTCTAGAGCCCTATCAGCAATACTTTAAGTAATGCACACATGAAATGCATTTTTAAAATCAGTTTATCAGTTTTTTTAAAGTCATTTCATGGACACTCTAAGCAGAACAGGTCTATCTTTATGTTAATCTAAATAATGTAATAATAACAAATTCAGACTCAACCAGTATTTACTGAGGATATACCATATGCCAGATGAATTTATACATTACGTAAGATAGTATATCTTCGTGACTTCATGAAGTAAATATTACCAAATCCCATTTATGGATAGGGAAACTAAGGATCAGGAAAGCAAAATAACCCAAGTCAATTGAGCTGATAAAGGGCAGAGCTAGGATCTCAGTCTGGTTCATTTAAAAACACCCTGATTCTTAGCATTACATGACTACTTATAACAATTATATACTTATAATCCCTAGACGACTCCTGCTTTAAGGCCTTTCCAAAACAAATAACTAAGGTTATGAAATGCTTGTACGTCACTCTCCAAATAAGTGTGCTCAGTAAAGCGCCCTTTTCCTAAATTACTCAAAGGCAACTATCAGCAGGACTCACAAGGAACAATCGTATTTGCAAGCAGGATCCCCGTGGAAGGCTGCATTTTTCTGGCTGCCCATTTCTGTGGTAATGAGTTTTGGGCACTGTGTGGTGGGTGAGGATGAGCTGATACAGCTAGGTGGATTAATTATTGAATAACTGGATATATCTACTGAAGCAATGTTATATTTTCTGTGTTCGGAAACCAATTCAGTAAACCCTTCTTTGCTAAGCACAATAGTGTCATTTCTAAAAAGCTCTGTACAGTACAGGTAAACATTCTCATGTCAAAAAAAAACATGCAAACCCGATTAGTAAATGAAGGAAAATGACAAACCAATTATTTAGAAGTATAATTCTTTCTTAAAGATTTTTATCACATGCAGGATCTACAAAAATCCTTTCTTCCATGGATATGCAGACTCATCCTATTATTACCTTCTTCTGGAATTAATTACACTTCAAATTTCATTTCACTGGAGATTGCATTCTGAATAGTAAACCAAATAAATCACAGGCCCCCAAAGGAACCAAGAAATTATCAAATATATTCCTGTGCTACTTCATTAAAAGCTCAAACCATTTTTCAAACCTTCATTCAGTTCATGATATTCCAGCAGGACCCCAGGTTACCATTCAAAGTCCCAGTCTTAAAGCCTGGCCTTGTGATCTTAGATGTTTTAGCAGAGGGCACTTACTCTGGCCTAGCACACAGGCCCTGTGCTGTTTACTGATCAGCTGGTGTTCCTACTAAGTTCCATGCAGGAACTATAAAATTAACTTCACAGTTTTGCAATGTAAAAAATTATTGAAAATAGCAACTACGTATGAACTATTTCAGAATATTCACTCCTGAGATGCATTTTCCTTCCTTTTATCACTATATTCCGTCAAGAAAGAGGAGGGAATACTTCCTAATTCATACTGTGAGGCCAGTGTCACCCTAATATCAAAGCCAAATAAAGATATCGTAAGAAAATTACAGACCAATAATCTTCATGAATACAGACGCAAAAATCCTCAACAAAATACTAGCAAATCAAAACCAACGGCACGTTAAAGGAATTATACACCATGATGGAGTGGGATTTATCCCAGGAATGCAAATGTGGTTCAACATTAAATCAACTGACACACATTAACAGTATGAAGAAAAATAAATCCAAGATCATCTCAAATTGCAGAGAAAAGAGCACTTGACAAAATCCAGCACTCCTACAAAGAGAAGGAAATATCTTTAACATGAAAAGGAGCGTATATGAAAAACCCACTGCTAACATCATACTCAACGGTGAAAGACTGAAAGCTTTCCCCCTAAGATCAGGAAGACAAGGATGCCCACTGGCATCGCTGTTATTCAGTATTGTATTGGAAGTCCTAGCCAGAGCAACTAGGCAAGAAATAAAGAACTGGAAAGAAAGAAAACTTTCTTTCCCTATTTGCAGATGATATGATCCTATACATAAAAAAGCTACTAGAGTGGGGGCGGCTGTGGCTCGATCAGTGGGGCTCCCGTTTGCCATGTGGGAGGCCCCGGGTTCGGTTCCCGGGGCCTCCTGGTGGGGGCGGGCCCGCCCGCACGGCGTGGTTGGCTGGCCCGGCGAGCGCAAGCAGCAAGGGGGGGATGGATGAATAAATAAATAAAATCTTTAAAAAAAAAAAAAAAAAAGCTACTAGAGTTAATGAACGAATTAAAAATCAGTGGCATTTCTACACACTAGTAATGAGAATCTGAAGAGGAAATTAAGAAAATACTGTATTTATAACAGCAATTAAAAAAAATAAAATACCTAGGAATAGTACAAACAAGGATGCAAAGGACCTATACAAGGAAAACTACAAAACATTGCTGACTGAACTCCAAGAAGGCCTAAATAAATGGAATGCCCTTCCACGTCATGGGTTGGAAGACTAAATATTGTTAAGATGCAATTCTACCCAAAGTGATCGAAAGATTCAATACAACCCCAAACAACAGCCGCCTTTGCAGAACTGGAAAAGCCAATCATCAAATTTATATGGAAGGATAAAGGGCTCCAAATAGCCAAAAACGTCTGGAAAAAGACAAAGCAGGAAGACTTTACAGTAATCAAAACAGTGTGGTACTGTCACAGGACAGATGTATAGAACACAGAAATCAAACTGAGAGGTCAAAAATAAGCCCTCAGACCTCTGGCCAACAGATTCTTTATAAGGGTGCGAAGTCTCTCAATGGGAAAAGAACAGTCTCTTCAGCAAATGGTGCTGGAAAAGGTGGATCTCCACATGCAAAAGAAGGAAGGTGGACCCCTACCTCAGATGCAAAACTTAACTCAAAATGGATCAAGGACCTAAATATAAGAACAAAAACTATAAAACTAGAAGAAAACATAGGGCAATATCTTCAAGACCTTGAAGTGGTCAATGGTTTCTTAGGCTTTACACCAAAAACTTGAGCAACAAAAGAAAAAATGGACTTCATCAAAATTAAAAACTTGTCCTGATTTTCATTTTCTACCCAGTTCACTTTTTTAAAACAAATTTTATTGATAGATATTAATAAAGCAGGACGATCTTTCATTTCCCCAAGTAACTGATTTTCTTCAACTTCTAGAAGGAACGCATGCTTACTGCAAGCATTTTGGAAACTAGAGAAAACCACAAACACACATAAAATAAAAATCACCTGTAATCCTACCACCTCAAGATCATCACTATCCCCTCTCTAACATTCTCTAGCCCCTCACCCTGCTTTATTTTTGTTTGTAGTCCTATTATATTATCTATTCATTTGCTTGTTGTCCAGCTGCCCCAGTAGAACGTAAGGTCTTGAAAGGCAGGGAATTGGTGTTCCAGTGCCTGGCTCAAAAAAAATTGTTACATGAACTAAAAGTAAATTAAAAACGTTTGTGCATCAAAAGATATTACCAAGAAAGTGAAGACAACCAACTGAATGGGGAAAATATTTGGAAACCAAATATCTTTTAAGGCTTTAACACCTAGAATATATAAAGAAATCCTACAACTCAACAAAAAGACAAACAATTCTATTAATTGAACAGACATTTCTCTAAAGATATACAAATGGCCAAAAACCACATGAAAATACGTTCAACATCATTAGCCATTAGGGAAACACACAAAAAAATTGAAAATTACAAGTGTTAGAGAGGATGTAGAGATAGGAACACTCATTCTTTGTTGGTAGGAATGTAAAATGGTCCCTAGTTGTGGAATACAGCTGGCAGGTTCCTCAGAAAGTTAAGTATAGAATTACCCTGTGACCCAGCAATCCCACTACTGGGTATATACCCAAAAGAATTGAAAGCAGGGACTGAAAACATATTTCCACACCAATGTTCATAGTGTTATTAACAATTGCTAAAAGGTAGAAGCAACCCAAGGGTCCATCAACAGACTGGATAAATAAAATGTGGTATACACATACAATGGAATATTATTCAGCCATAAAAAGGAATGAAGTTTAGATACATATGACAGCATGGATGAACCTTGAAGACATCATGTTGAGTAAAATAAACCAGATGCAAAAGGACAAACATTGTATGACCTCAATTTATATGTAATAATTAGAATATGAAAATTCAAAGACAGAAACTAGAATACAGGTTACCAGGGGCTGATGGTGGAGTGGGGAATGGGGAGTTAATGCTTAACTGTTTCCTTTTTTTTTTTTTTTTTTTTTTACCGGAAGGTACCGGGGATCGAACCGCGGTCTCCCCATATGGTAGACGGACGCCGAACCTCTTGAGCCACATCCGTTTCCCTAACTGTTTCCTGTGTTTGGGATGATGGGAGAGTTTTGGTAATGGGTGCCAGGATGGCAGCTCAGCCTTGTGAATGTGATCAACTCCTCTGAATTGTATATTTGAAAGGAGTTCCCATGAGATGTTTTAGGTTGGTATATCAGGAATTTAAAAACAAAACAAAACCACAGAACTGCAGAACACAATTAACCCAGTTAACAGTATACTTGTGTTATTGTTAAATCAATTGTGACAGTTACTCACTAATGCAAAATGTTAACAGGGAAATCTGAGTGTGAGAGGGGACATATATGGGATCTCTGTACTTTCTGTTTGATTATTCTGTAAACCTACAACTGCTCTAATTTAAAAAAGTAATACCGAAAGGCAGAGCATGCAGCAAATACGGGAAATGGACACCCACTAAAAGTGGGGCCCACTATAAAGACAGTGGGCCAACTGGTGTGGTGTGCACTATTTTTGAAAGCCTTCTGCATACCTTACAAAAGTTAAGGATAATAACTAAAATAACATCCTCTGAACCCCAACCTGCACATTTTAGAAAATCTTTCCAAACCAAGGAATATACTATGTTAGTACTGGAACCTCATAACTCATTTAAAGATATGACTTTTTTATTAAAAAAAAAAAAAAAAATGGGGACCCTGCAATGCCGACAATTGTTTCAACAACTGTTTTAAATGAATATGTAGGAAAATCATTGAAAATATCAAGTTGTAGATAAACATTCTGGTATAAAGGTTAGTTTCTTCTAAACACACACACACACACACCCCGTGCCTCAGCTTCTACTTGCTGGAAAGGAACAATATCAGATCCATGGAAGTACTTAGAAGACTCGTGGGAGTAACTTCTGCTCTGTTATTTTCACTGTCACACCATCCTAGAAGACTCCCAGAGGGGTGAGGTGGATTTCACATCATTCTTCTCTAGTTTTCCCATGGAATATTTGACACAACCCAGGATTTGTTGAGACTATCACTAAAACTGTGTGCTCCAGGGCATCCTGAGAGCAGGCAGAGAGGGAACAAATCTACACAGCTCAGTCACCAGAGAGAACTGCCACCAGATAAAGATCAAAATTGGCTGAATATCTTTAAAAATTTTTCATGTGTAGTTACAGCTGACTTATTCCTACTCTCTTGGGGGGAGAGCAATTTATTCAACAAATGACTAACAAACATCTTAAATTGCTAGTTAGTAAGCTAGCTACTACAAACGTTTTATAAAGTTAAGGCATATCACTCTCCTCCCTCAAGGAGGATATCTTGTGGGGGAGAAAAATAAGAAAAAAAGACAATCCTACTACTGTTTAACAAGTACTATATGAGAGGCATGATGCAACTCTTCCAGGTACACAGTGAGGAAATCAAATCCCTCTGCCTGCAGAGTAAGGAAAGCTTCACTGAGAAAACATGTGAACTAAGCATTGGAAAAAAAAAAACCTTGGAATCGGCAAAATGTTAATTGTTGAAGACTGGTGATGAGTAAGTGAGGTCTATTAATACGGTTTCTCTACTTTTTTATGTTTGATAATGCCCTTAATAAAAAGCTTTTTTAAAAGTATCTTGAGGGAAGCGGCTGTGGCTCAACTGGGTGGGCTCCCGTTTACCATATGGGAGGCCCCGGGTTCGATTCCCGGGGCCTCCTGGTGGAGGCAAGCCGGCCCATGCGGCGCGGTGAGCTGACGCAGGAAGATGACTCAACAAAGGGAGATAAGCAGACCCAGAAAAACACCAAAAGCAAAATAGACACAGCAAGCACAAGTGGCAAGGGGGGGGATAAATAAGTAAATAAAAATAAAATCTTAAAAAAAAAAAAAAAAAAAGTATCTTGAGGGGTGCAGGTGTAGCTCAGTGGTTGACCAATTGCTTCGCAGGTACAAGGTGCTGAGCTTAATTCACAGTACCTCCTTTTTAAAAAAAAGTATCTTGGGAGGAGAAGGGGATTTCAGGGAGAAGGAATAGCCTATGCAAAGGCACAGAGGGCAAAACAATTTGTCTGGGGAAAGATACTAATTGAAATAAACAGGGTGTAGTTATTTAAGAGTCAGGTGTGAGGGCTGGAAAGGGACACAGCTTGAGGAAACCTTTCTTTACTCACTTAACTTTTTCTCAGCTACCTAACTTTGGATTGTTTATGGTTGAGACATTAGAAAACTTAGCTACATATTAAGTGTGTCCAAGACATGAAACTATTACAAATGCTCAAAAGGTCTTCCTGTAGCACACCATTAGCCAGGAAGGACACCTATTTCTGTAGTCTTCTTCGTGACTGGTGATGACCATAGCTTCCTTGATGGCTCCTATAGAAGCAGCAGGCTTTTAGCCTCATTTTCACTCCTTCAATAAGCATATGGGTTTATACCACATAAACTGCTGTTTTACAATCATTTGCCTTCAAATTTTTCAATGAAGGACAAAGAAAACAATTGTAGGAATGTTTGACATTTCATGTTACTTAACCCCTATTACACCGGGCATGCAGCTTTCAACCCTAAAATGCTAAGGCTCACACTGCAGGGAGGGCACCACTAGTGCACATCCTGGCCTCTCCATCGCCTACAGCACTAACACCAAACAATTCAGACTTTAGTATACAGCATCACAATCCCCTGAACACTAGGCCAGCAGAAGCTGTTGCTAGGAAGCAATGACGTTGTATCAAGAGTCCCTGACAGAGTCACTGAATCAGAGAGCCTGAGCCCAGTGGGAGGGAGGGAGGGAAGGCTGCCCCTGCTCCAAATAGCAGAGGGAATAATTTTGGAAACCCTGGCCCATGCGGTCTACAATCGGAAATATTCTCCTAGGGAGGTGAGAAGTATTGCCTCACCTGGCACAGAAGAAAAGAGTATGCTGATAAGGTATGTCGAGAGGATGTGCTAGTCAACTTCATTCACCGCTCTATTTTTCTGTCATTGTAAAGAGACTTCTGGCAACAAAAGGCCCTGTTTGGACAAGTCCTCTTCGATCAGAGGCATTACCCTACTCTTTGGCCTAGGAGGTCTTATTTCCTACTCACACGTCTCCCCAGCTGGCCAAAGTTTGAGCCTTTATGTGGCGACTGCACTGAAGCTGCACTTCTGTAAGCCACCAGCAATCTCGTAACCAACAAAAGCGACGGCCTTTTCCCAGTCCTTAGGAGGACCTGATGTTCCTGATCATCCTCCCCTTCTCCCTTGTCACTATTTCAATTTTTTTTTTATCTACTCCAAAGTTCTCTAAATACAACAAAGATCTTGAGGACAGATGCCATGGTCTAAGAAGTTTGAGGGCCTACTGTGTGGCACAGCAGGTAACAAGAATACAAAAGACAAATGGCGGGAAACGGATGTGGCTCAAGAGGTTCGGCGTCCGTCTACCATATGGAGAGACCGGAGTTCGATCCCCGGGACCTCCCGGTAAAAAAAAAAAAAAGACAAATGGAACATGGACCCAGTGACTTTTTCTTTTTGTATATTCACCAAAGAAGCCTTTTACATTGTAGAAACAATCAATAAACCTCTTAATTGATTTAAGCAGCTTACAATGTTCTACTAAGCAGGGGGTTCTTAACAAAGGTCTGTGAGCTTGAATTGAAATTTTTTAAAAAAATTATTCTTGTGGGGATGTGTTGGTGCAGGTGTGATATATTTATTAAATAATACACAGTACAGTGGACTTAGTAAGGGGTCCGTGGTTTTCAACTGTCCAGCAAAGGGGTCCCTGGAACAAAAAGGTTAAGAACCCCTGTACTAAGCTGAAAGATCCATGCAAAGTAAGAAGAACAGCAATGGCATCTTTTAGAAATTGTGAAACTAAAGCACGGAAAAAGGGAGATATGTGAGACATTTTCCCATCAAGTGGGGCACAGATTTAAACTCCTCTCTATTGTGGAACAAAAATCACCCTTACTACTAAAGTTTTTCTCCCTGCATTTTCAGTTTTCCTGTTTATAGTTCCCACCTTGCCCAGCTACTCTTTTCATTTTTACAAGCTGAACCTAGAGCATCAAAAAATCTGCCTAGGAAAGACCGGAAAGAAATATAGCCATTCTGTTTGGATGGGTGGAAAAGGGAGGGTGGTTATTTTCTTGAATGGGAGTCAGAAATTCTTTGTTCTGTGAATGGAGGGAAGAACCTGAGAAAAAACACAATGATATGTTTGCAGTGAGCATCCCAGGCTGCCAGACTCCATTTTCTCAACTCAGTGGGAGGTTTCTGGGGTGAGGAAGGCAGGTTTGATTAAGAAGTCTGAGGACTGTGAACACTGGAATTAATTAAGGGAGTGAAGACCGGAGCTAAGGATAAACAAAAGAAACTGAAGACCAGCTCCTTTGCAAAATGAAGACATAAAAGGAAGTTATACTAAAATAAACTTACTAGTATTCTACTATAGACTACTTGTGATTCTAGCAATGGAAGAAATACCATTATTGTGGAGGCAGTGACCCATGGATGTTCTGGGGTTAGGGAGAGAGAAAAACAGGTGTAATAGGGGGGCATTTTCGGGATTTGGGAATCATCTGAATGACACTACAATGACAGATACAGGCCATTATATATCCGGCCATAATAACCTACAGAGTCGAATGGGAAAGAGTGCAAACTATAATGTAATGTAATGTAATGTAAACTATAATCCATGCTTAGCGGCAGTGCTCCAAAATGTGTTTATCAATTGCAATGAATGAAAAGATGTTGAAAATATGGGAAAATGTGGAAGGTGTGGGGAGCAGGGCATATGGGAACCCCCTATATATTCTCCATAACATTTATGTATTCAAAGTATCTTTTAAAAAATTTTAAAAAAAGTGGGGGGAAAAAAAGGAAGTTAGAAATATAATGAAGCTAATTGTCATTAATCAATCCATGCCCAAAATATTACATACAGATCAGTTGAAACAGTACAGAACAAAAGGGGGCCTCTGTGGGGAATTACACCAATAAAGTGACATTTCTGAATATAAAAGTACAGGAAAAAATGGAAAATTAAGAAACAAGGCAAGTAAACCTACACATTCAAGTTTGTTTGTTTTTTTAAACGTATGTTTATGAAACAGAATTGTAAAAAACAAAACAAAACAAGAGGGCATGAGTACTGAGGAATAAAGTGGAGGTCAGGGAGTCCCCCTGGGGTGGGCCCTGACACTATCTGCCTGACTGAGATTGATTTTCATCTGGTCCATATGATTACTAATGACGACAAGACACTGGGCGGGGAAGCCAGGTGTACAAAGAAAGGCAAAAAGATAATTTATCTGTATAAAGCTCTTCCTTCTTTTGCAATACACGGAAGTATCAAAACTCACACAGCATCCCTAAAGCCACTCCACCCCAACAACAAAAACAACAAAAGTCACGAGACCATTAGCTGAAGTGGCCAAGTCCACAACCGGTGAAGTTTGCCAAATTCAGTAAATTCATCATACCCACGGCTAGCTTCAACATGCACCGGATACTAGAGACAGCGATAAGAAATTACAAAAGTATTCCTTGCGACCCACTAGTCGCTACTTGGCTACGGCCTGGAGCGGCTCTAGCACCCAGGAAGCACTAGCATATGTGGTCAGAATGGAGCAGACTCTGTCAAGGTCCCGGAGAAGCCGGGCGGGTCTGAGAGGACGACCGTGGAGCGGGCAGGGAGGGGCTGCACCAGGAACGAGCTGAGCCAGTGTCATAACTGCTGGCAAATGGGAGCCTCCAGGGAGGCCTTTCTGCCTACATCACAAACCCTGAGACAAAACCAGGCCCGGAAGCACAGGCACCTGGGCCACAGCCGAAGCCTTCGCTTTCCAAGGTCCAAACCGGGCTGCGCGGATCACCGTCCGCTCCCGATCGTCGTGTTGGGGGGCTGGGGGGGGGGGGAGGTAAACATTTGGGGGTGGCGGAGGAGAGCGGGCCTTCATTTTATGGAAGTAGAAGAGCCGAACCCGGGCACTTCCCAGAACTTCCCACCGAGACCCCCGGGCCTCGGGGTCGCCCGGCCCCGCTTTTCTCCTCGGCTTCCTGCCAAGGAAGTTTCCTCCTTCCACCCGCGCCCACTCCCACTCCCACGGGCTCAGCCCTCCTTCGGGGTCCTCGCGCTTCACCCCGTGACAGGGCACCCCAAAGAGGCCCTCCGGCCCCACGACCCCGGCACATGCGCAGTGCGCCGCCGCCCTTACCATGTACCAGGTCCCCAGGATGATGGTCCCGGTGCGGACATGGCAGCAGCCGCAGCAGCGGGTGCTGTAGAACCGCTCGCTGCAGCTCCGCTTGAAAGTCATGGACACCATCGGGAGTCTCGCGGCCCTCGCTCCTGGCCGGGCCCCTGTGAAACGCTCTCGGCCCGGCGGCTGAAGGCAGAGAGGACCGTCGGGGCCTCCGAAACCTAACGACGCGTCTCCAAGCCCGCCCCAGGCCCGGCCAGGCCAGCTCCTCCGCACTTGCGCACTGAGTGCCGAAAGCGACTCTCGCGAGACGTCGGCTCACCCCTTCCTCCGCCCTCTACCGTACACAAGCCAATGGTAGAGCAGTTTAGGAGGAAACTCGGCTTCTGATTGGACGAAGTTGGAGATTGACAAGTCCTCGGGCCCAATTAGAAGTGCAACTCTAATCCACTCCTGCGTGGTAGGCGGTGGGAGAGGACAGGGCGCGGGCCTAGGGGGGCTGCTGTTGGGTGTAGCCCAATAATTCACCATCCCCGAGGAGATTGCGGCCAGGAAAGAGGCATCTAGCGGGGAGAGGGAGGAACGCGATAAGCGAGGTGGCAGAAAGCGGGTACGACGCCGCTTCTTGAGTGACATCTTTGCCACGTACTGTTTCACAGGCGTCACGGGACTGTGTTGTTCACGTGACATGAGCGCCCGCCTCAATTATTGGGCGGGCCGGGGGCGGGGCCCATGGTGGGGCGGGGCCTGTGCTAGGTTTTTTTTTTTTAACTTTATTTTGTACATTTAATAATTGAAAATATAAACAATTAAAAACTAGAAAGTAAACACAGATGAATAAATATATACATTTCTCAATTAAATGTAATGGATACATACTTTTTTTTTTTTTTTAAGGTTTATTTTTGTGCTCTCCCAAGCTCTTTAGGCTGGAGGGTAGGAGCGAAGAAGTACTACCTAATCCTGTCAAAGTCGACTAAGGGGTCAGAGGATTAAGGAAGATAAAGAACTGCTAGGTGTTTACAGATCCGCAGGACCGAAAGATGACTGGGTGTCTTCAATGGGAAACTGGGCAAGGTGTGGCATCCCCTCTGGAGTTAATCTAATTCCATGGATGCCCTTTACTTTTGTCTTTGGAGGTTTTTGCAGCTCTGTAAATTGTAGATAACTGATTTCAAGATGAAAGACTCTTATCTGTAAACCTGCACATCAATACCCTTGTCAATACTGAAGTAACAAACTAAACCGCAAGGCATTTATTTGAGGTCTTAGAATTACAGTTCAGGGAGCAACCCAAATCGAGTCCTATCTTTGCATTTCTGGCAGGGGGTTTTAAAAGAAAAGAAGAAGGTTTCCAAAGGTTGTACTTGGTGGATATTTGAAGTAGCTAATTGTCCTTCTGGTTTGATAGTTTCTGGAATTCTTTATCTTGTGGTTTGTTTATGGTATCCAATGTCCTCAGGGTTTTGAGGAACATTGTTGCTTGAGACGTTGCATACTTTGGCAGTTTGTGATGTCTGGTGAGACATGTTGGACGAATAGCCTCCAGGATGACCTCCCAACTCCATTTTAAACCTCTTAGCTATAGAAACTCTTATGTTGTTTTTTTTTCGACACCCTTCATTGGAAAAAGCCATTTTGGATCTATTTGTAAACTCCATGTAGCCATTCCTGATTCAACAATGTGAGTAATTTGAATTCTTCTTTGAACAGTGTTAGATCTCGGTTCAGTGAGGCTCGGAAATACATCAAAGTTCAGGTGGAGAAAGTTTATTAGATCGCCGGCATTGCCACTAAGCGTGGATTATAGGTTACACTGTAGTTTACACACTCTCCCACACAATTCTGTAGGTTATGGCCAGATATATAATGGCCTGTATCTGTCATTGCAATGTCATTCAGGACAATTCCAAAGTCCCGAAAATGCCCCGGTATTATACCTGTTTTCCCTCTCCCTGACCTCAGAACCTCCAGTGGCCAATGCCTCCACATCAATGATATAAGTTCTTCCATTGCTAGAAAAACAATAAGTCTATAATAGAATACCACTAAGTCCACTATAGTCCATAGTTCATTCCCCAATCTTGAGGATTCTGGGATGGTGATGCCCACTCCACCTCTAATTGAGAGGGGACTTCGATCTCATACAGCTGATGGATAGGAATCTCTTCTTGCAGTTGTAGACTGTCTTGGTTCCTTGATGTGGTGGTTGTCCATCCTTACCTCCTTGTTAGTTGTCCTCTGTGCGTCCAATGAACTGAAGAGTAGGTGTTACAACTCTGTTGAGGCTCAGGGCCCAGCTGGCAATGGACAGCCCAAAGATTCAAGTCTCTTGAACTTATACCTATGTACTCCGCATCAACTATAGGTTCAAATAGAAGGGACAAAAGAGCCATGTGTAGGGAGACCACAACTGAGTCCAACTCTGTCACACTGGGGAGCAAAATTCCAAAATAGGGCCCACTGGCAAGGCACCAAACTCATGAGCTATCTGCCCTGACCATAGTGCCTGGGTGTCTCCAGAGCCCTTAGGAGCCCTGCTATTTGGGGTAGTGTCTAATTTGGCAGTCAATGAGATCCGGCTGGGACGTGCATAAGTGTAAACTCTGGAATGACCTCCTGACTCACTTTCAAGTCTCTTAGCCATATAAACTAATTTGTCTTTACCTTCTCCCCCCTTTTGGTCAAGGTCTTTTTCCAGTTGCATTGCTCGTTGGTGCTTGGTAGTAATCCCTCGGTGCCAGGGAGGCTCATCTGTGGGAATCATGTCCCACGCTGGGGGGTATTAGTTTAGTTTTGAGGCTAAAAGAAAGTCCAAATTAAGCCATCATCGAGGTGATGCTTTCTTCCCAAAGATTGACTGCCAGCAATCCTTGGCTGCTCTGTCACATGGCAAGGCACATAGTAGTGTCTGCTATTCTCTCCCTTCTCTTCAGGGTTTCACTGATTTTAGCTTCTGGCTTCTATGTCTTTCTCTCTCTGAATTAACTGTTTATAAAGGACTCCAGTAATAGGACTAAGACCCATCCTGTTTGAGGTGGGCCAGACCTTAACTGAAGAAGCCTCATCAAAAGATCCTATTTACAATGGGTTTACACCTACAGGAATGGATTAGATTTAAGAACATGTTTTTCTGGGGTACATACAGCTCCAAACCACCACAGGTGTGGAGAAATTGGAACCCTCAAACATTGTTGGTAAAAATGGAAATTGGTATGGCTGCTGTTATAAACCGTTAGGCATAGAATTATATGACCTGGCAATCCCACTCCTAAGCATATACCCCAAAGAATTTAAAACACTAGTTCACCCAAAAACTTGTACATAAATTTTCATAGCAGTATTATTCATAATAGTCCAAAGGTGGAAACAGTCCAAATATTCATAATGGATGAATGGATAAACAAAATGTGGTATAGCCATAAATGGAACATTATTCAGCTTTTAAAAAAGAATGAAATACTAATATGTGTTAAATGAAAGAAGCTACACACAAAAGGCTATATATTGTATGATTCCATTTACATGATGTATTAGCCAAAATGGGTGCTGATGCAAAGTACCAGAACTCTGTTGGTTTTTATAAAGGGAATTTATTTGGGGTAGAAGCTTACAGTCATAAGGCCCTAAAGAATCCAATTCAAGGTACCATAAGAGGTACTTTCTCACCCAAAGTCATTGGCCACATGTTGGAGCAAGATGGCAGGTGATGTCTGTGATGTTTCAGGCCTCCTTCTTCCTCTTAAGGGTCCGTGGTCCCTCCTTCTTCCAATCTCAGCTGTAGGCTGGCATAAGTATCGTCACTCTCCCCAGGGCTTGTTTCTTTCCAGGCTCAGCTGCTTTGATCTCTCCACAAGGTCAGCTGTAGACTACCAGGCTCATCTCTCTTCCCGGAGCCGTGTCTGTGGAGTACTCTCTCTTCCTGTGTATCTGCTTCTGTGTTCTCCTTCTCCATGTATTTACTTCCCTGTCTTTGACTGAGCATCCATTTATATAGAGCACAAGGTGGAGGGGCGGGGAGCAGGGACTCAAACCAAGTCACCCTAATGACGTCGTCAAATAAAAACCCTAATCTTGCTTTAATACAATAAAAAGTGAAACCTCTGAATCTAATACACTCTAATAGGCCGAGAGGTACAGACCAGTTTACAAACACAATCCAATATCTATTTTTGGAATTCGTAAACAATACCAAACTGCCACACATGAGATGCCCAGAATGGGCAAATCCAAAGAGAGAAAAGATAGATTTGGCGTTGCTAAGGACTTGGTGGGGGAGAATTGGGAGTGACTGTTAATGGGTATAAGGTTTTTTAATGGGGTGATGAAGATCTTCCAGAATTGGATAGTGGTGATGGTTATACAACTTTATTCACCAAATAGTACACTTTGAAATGATGAATTTTATGTCATGTGAATTGTATCTCAATTTAAAAATGTTTAAAACACAATAAATTGAACTATGGAGTTGTACACTTTAAATGGGTGAATTGTGTAGCATGTGAATTATATCTCAATAAAGCTGTTAATAGTGATATACGGAAGGTAGACAAAGAAAATGGGGGAGACCCCAACTACTGAACACTAATGGAGGCATTAGCTTTGTTCAGAAATGGAGACAGACTCAAGTGCCACTGAAACAAAAATCTCAACTGACTTGATAAATACTTAATTGGAGTCAATATAAGAAAAATATAAGAAAAAAATTGATAAATTAGAAGATGGTACAGATAAACTGACCCAGAACTCAGTATACAAAGACAAGGAGATAAAATATGAGCAGTGATAATATGAAAAATAAAAAAGACAAGTGGTCAGGCTCCATTTCCTCCACTGTAAAATGGGGATAATGATAATATTTTTCTGATAAAGATATTGTGAAGATTAAATAAATCACGGTAAGCCTTTCAAACAATACCTAACACATAGTGAGCATTCAATAAATATTAACTAGTATTGATTTGAAATGTATTTTTATGAATGATACGAGGTAGTGATAAAACTATATTTTTAATATAGACTATTTAAAGTATAACAATGTCTTGAAAAATAATTTTTAAGTCTACTTGAAGCTTCCCTGCATATTTTTAAGATTATATCTACCTCATCCTTATCCCCACCGCAACTTATATTGTTTCATTGCATGTTGTTTTTTGTTTGTTTTGTTTTTGCATTGTTTAATAGCATGTGTAATTCACCTTATTTTTACATCTCTAACTCTTAATTTACAACTTGGCACTCAACAACTGTAGAGGAAAGCAAAACTATACCCCCTGGGATCAAATCTTCCTTGTCCCTCTTTTTTTTTTTTTTTTTTTAAAGATTTATTTATTTACTTTATCCCATTTTAAACGCCCCCTTCCCCATTTGCTGTTTTGTGTCCATTCACTGGGCAATTCTCCGTGTCTGTTTCCTGCCATCTCTTCTCATCCTCCTCCTCCAGTCTTCACCAGGACTCCATCCTGTAGACCTCCGATGTAGGAGAGAGGTGTTCTGCCACCTGCGCCAGCTCAGTTCCTGGTTTTTGGAGCTTTCAGAGCATCTGGTCTTGTTTCTCCCCTGTTATGTCATCATCTTGCTGCACGGCTCCCAGGGCCTGGCGGCTCACCGGCACACAGAGCCTAACAGCCCATGCGTCTTCTATATATATATAGATATATATATTTTTTATTTTACTGGGAGGTCCCGGGGATTGAACCCAGGTCCCTCCATATGGCAGACGGACGCCCAACCATTTGAGCCACATCCGCTCCCCCTCCTCGTCCCTCTTAACGCGGACTTATGCATCACACAGCACTGTACCTGCTATTTCAAAGTTTTGTATATTTTTTACATCAACTTATGCTGATATTGTAGAAAATATTAGTGTGCGTTCATATAAGGATTTGTAAAGTAGATGAGTTAACAGCATCAAAGTGAGTGTGGTGCATTTAGAATAAACAATCACATTAATTACAATAACTAATATTGTAATAATAATTATTAATGATTATAATAATAATGAAAGAAAATTCCACTTAATTACCTGCATAAATCGCGTGAGAGAAAAAAAACACTTGGCCAATAGCATTCTATCACGCGCGTTTTAAACTCGTTACTCAAAAGAGAGCCAGTTTCAGGATCCATCATTTAAAAATTTTACTCAGCAGAGCTATATCAGCAATAAATTTCCATTAAAGTGTGCGGGGAAAAGCCAAAGAGCATTGCAAATAAACAAAGATGATATTGGGGAGAAAGTGGTTGAAATCAGCATTTAAAATGGGAGGAGCGGAGGAGACGCTGTTGCTTGGTCCAGGTGCTGGAGAGATGCCTGTGTTTAAGGGGTCAGCATCGCCACCAACACCTGCTGGGCGAGCTTCCCGGAAACCACCTCCTTGTCCCATCAGAAGGGGACTCTTTTTATAGAGAGAGGCAGAAAGTGCTCGGGTTCTTTTTTTCCATCACTCTGTTTCTCTGGGAATTTGTGAAGGCGTGTAGCAGTCAGCTACAAGTCCATAGGCGGCAAGGCGCTGGCCACTGAGGCGACCTTCAGCAATGCCAACTGTCACCCCAAATGCCCGCTCTTTTGGCGCCAGCCTCGTCCAGGGGCTGTAACCACATCTACCCCCACGCCCGCTGCCATCACCCCTTCCAGCCCTCTAGAAAGTCAACATCCTAAGTCCTTCAAGGACCAGTTAGGTGGCTCTGATGGTACTGAGAACCAGCCAGTCTTCTTACTTCTTTTGGGGGGTCGCCTTCTTCGGCTTGCCTGCTTTGGGCTGGGCCACCCTGGGCCTAGGGGCCTTCGCCTTGGCTGGACTTCTGGGGGGTCTTCTTAGGCCTGGCAGCTTTCACCTTTTTCGGGCTCTTCTCTACTTTTGTGGCCACAGCCGCCGCCGGCTTCTTGGCCTTCTTCAGGGTCTTCTTGATGCCCTTCTTCGGGGGGGGCTGCCCCCGTCGCCTTCTTGGGCTTCTTGGCGGCCACGGCGGGCTTGTTGGGCCTGGCCGCCCCGGCCTTCTTGGCCTTGGGCCTGGCCTCCCCGGAGGCCACCTTCTTGTTGAGCTTGAAGGAGCCGGAGGCGCCGGTGCCCTTGGTCTCACCACGCTCTTGAGGCCCAGCTTGATGTGGCTGTTGTTGTTCTCCACGTCGCAGCCCGCGGCCGCCAGCGCCCTCTTGAGCGCTCCCAGGGACACGCCGCTGCCCTCCTTGGAGGCGGCCACGTCTTGGTGATGAGCTCGGACACATTTTTTCTTGGCTGCTGTTTTCTCCACGGGAGGAGCGGCAGGGGCGGCAGGGGCAGTTTCCACCACATGATTGTAGATTTATTTTTTCAAAAAGAAAAGAAAAAAGCCTCTGCATTGCATGTTATTTTAATTTGACCTTTCACATCATAATTTGTGGTTAAAATATGTCCTTCTATGTCATCCTTCTTTATCAACTCTAATTACAGCAGTGTTTGGGGAGATAATTTTTAGGAAAGTCTATAACTACCAACAAAGGATTAATAGAAAACGAATTACTGTGCTATGGTACAATGTATTCATGACTTCTGTAGTAGTTTGAGTCTTTCATGGACCCCGGAAAATTATGTTCTTAAATTGGTCCATTCCTGTGACTGTGAAGCTATTGTGAACCTTTTGATTAAACTAGATTCAATTAAGGGCCATTTCGTTAGATTATTCCAGTAAGAACTAGCCCGGGGTGGGTCTTAATCCTCTTACTGGAGACCTTTATAAACTGAATGAATGTGCAGAGAAAAGGCCGCCGACATTGCCATGTGCCCCCCGTGGGCCTTGCCTGACGAGAGAGGAATCATGGATCACCAGCAGCTGGTTCTCAGGGAGAAAAGCATCGCCAGATGAAGCCCTGATCTGGACATTTTTCTCGGTTTCAAAACTATAAGCTTTATAAACTAATAAATCCCCGTTGTACAAGCCAAACCTCTGGTATATTGCCTTGGCAGCCTTTAGCAAACTAAAACAACTTCCAAGAAATGAAAGGATAGTGAAAAATCAAGTCAGATTCCAATTCAGCTCCTCATTAGACTCTCATCTGACATATATTGATCAAACATTCAGTTTAGTCTGATTTACCCCAATTGTGAGGCAAACATTATTTTGGCTGAAAAATGCTTCTCAATGAAATAGAACCAGTGGCTTTCCTTTCATGTTTGAAAGAAAAATTTAAAACAGATCTTCATTTCATCTTTTGGGAAGAAAAAAAAATCCATAACCATCTTCTGAAATGGTTCTTTCATATAAAATCTTGATGTCATGTAGAATTTTTTAGTCTGGCTTGGCATGCTTCGTGGTTCTGTGGAAATGTTTGCCTTTTAATCACATAGGATAGCTTCAAGGCAACACTAAACACATGACTGGATTTCATAAATCACAACCATCTTTATAAAAATATTTAGTTACCTGTTCAAAGCCTGTGGTTCAGTCGAATTATTTCTTTGTAATTTAATATGGATAGTACTTAATGAATTTATTTTATATCTGGAAGAAACCTAACAGAATAAAAGAAACCTGGAACTTTGAATCCTGCTTCTTAGAGCAGTTTTTTAGTAGATGTCAGTAGAACTTGTTTTTATTTGTTTTTATTGAGGTATGGGGACCAGGGATTGAACCTGGGACCTTGTATGTGGAAGGATGGTGCTCAACCGCTGACCCACATCAGCTCCCCTGAGTGGATTTATTCATTTGTTTGCTCTCGTTTGTTTTTGTCTTTCTAGGAGGCACCAGAAACCGAACCCGGGACCTCCCACGTGGGAGGCAGTGCTTAACTGCTTCAGCCACATCCACTCCCCAACATTTATTTTTACTTTATTTCTGGAAAGATCCCTCTGGTTTCAGTGAGGAAGGTACATTGAAGGGGTGAGATTGGCATAAGAATGATGAATTAAAAGGCTGTTGTGATGGGAAGCGGCTGTGGCTCAATCAGTAGGGCTCCCGTTTACCATATGGGAGACCCCGGGTTCGGTTCCCGGGGCCTCCTGGTGAAGGCGGGCCCGCCCGCATGGCATGGTTGGCTGACCCAGTGAGCACAAGCAGCAAGGGGGGGATAAATGAATAAATAAATAAAATCTTTAAAAAAAAAAAAAAAAAAAAGGCTGTTGTGGTGCTGTGAGCAGGACAGGTTAAATCACTTCAGGGGCCGTGAGAATATAAAGGAGAAGAAACAGTTGAGAAAGGTAAGATTAAAAAGGGTAAAATTAACAGCACATAGTGATTTATTGGATTTGGGAAATGAGGGAGATTGAGAAACCTAGGAAAACTGTGGGTTTGTGGATTAGGCCATGGGGTAGGACAGGACTAAACAGTTCTCTTAAGGCAGTTTTAAGCTTTAATAACATTCGGAGTATAGATTCTACAAACTAAAAAAAAATTCATTTGAAAAGTTACATAAAGTTTCTTTATACTTATTTTTTATGAATTTGGATTTTTTTTACTTTTAAAAATATCTAAATTCTAGTTTTACTTATTTAATTGTTACATTATTCATGTAACAATTTGTAGTGAAGGATTTATTAACATACCTTTAATTATATGTATTTGGGCAGATGTAGATGTATAAGCATACAAATAGGTAATAATGTAAAGCTTTTAGCAAAAGCTAACATCAGTATATTAAATAAAACAATGTATATCACATTAAATTTACCATCTGAATTAACATTAACAACTTTCTTAAAAAGACATATAAATTTGTATCCATGATCTTGTATACCTAGTTGTATTTCTCTGGAATCATTTTAGCTTATATAGCTAATTATTTACATTAATTAATATCTTTAACCAATTAACCAAGTTTTCTTTCTTCCATACAAAAAAAAAACACCGAAAAACGAATTAGCTATTTTTTCTCCACTTAATTAATATCATTTTAACAATTTTGATGAGGCAAAAATAATACATAAATATACACATGAATACATGTATATCATCCAAAGACATTTGCATATTTTATTAGTAAAATTATATTTAGTGACAAGTGTTTGTATCTTTTCTTTAAGAGATTGTCCAGGAACTCAAGATTATTTAAGAAGATTTAAGATTTTCAAGTTGGTTAAAGGTCTGAAAATCACAATTTACCTGATATATTCTATACATTTATAGAATTTTAAGACTTTTAGAAAAAGACATTATTATTATAACATTTACTTTAATGTAGTTTTATTCATATAATTTTTAATTTTAAGCATGTTATGGAAACAATAGTAAATTATTTAACTTTAAAACCAATGTAGAGAATTTAGGAAGTTTGAATGGTGAGTAGTTTAATCCTGGTCTGAGACATACCAAAATATTAGGCTAACATTAGTTTTATATACTAAAATAAAAATGGAATTTTCCCCCTGACTTCTACTTCAGATTGCTCAATACTATTGTACAAAAACATTATTGATTTTTGCATGTTGATCTTCTATCCAGCCACTTTGCTGAACTCATTTATTAGCTCAAGTAGCTTTGTGGTAGACATTTCAGAATTTCCTGAAGATAGGATCTTGTCATCTGCAAACAGGGAGAGTTTTACTTCCTCTTTTCCTATTTGGATGCCGTTATTTTTATTTTCTTGTCTAATTGCTCTAGCTAGAACTTCTAGTACAATGTTGAATAACAGTGGTAACAGTGAGCATCCTTGTCTTGTTTCTGATCTTAGAGGGAAAGTTTTCAACCTCTCCCCATTGAGTATGATGTTGGCTGTGGGTTTTTCATATGTGCCTTTTATCATATTGAGGAATTTTCCTTATCTTTTGAAGTGTTATCAAGAAAACACTTGATAAAAGTGTTTTTATCAAAACACTTTTGATATCTTTTGATTGTGGAGTTTAATCCATTCAAATTCAATTATTTACTATAAATGCATTATTTACTTCCACCATTTTATTCTTTTGTTTTCATATGTCATATCTTATTTTCATCTGTTGTTTTACTCTTTTGGTTATCCTTTGTGCTATTCTTCTATACTCTCCTCTAAGCCTCCCTCTCCTGTCTTTTTCTTCAGGCTCTAAGGCTTCCTTTTATAATTCCTACAAAGGTGGATTCTTTTTTTTTTTTAATGAGCTCTTTTAGTTTCTGTTTGTGAATATTTTATCCTCACCTTCATATTTGAAGGACAGTTTTGCTGGATAAAGAATTCTTGGTTGGCAGTTTTTCTCTTTGAGTATCCTAATTGTATCATACCACTGTCTTCTCACCTCCATGGTTTCTGAAGAGAAATCTGTACTAAGTCTTACTGGGCATCCCTTGTATGTGATGGTTTGCTTCCCCCCTTTGCTGCTTTGTGAATTTTCTCTTTATCTTTGACATTTGATATTCCAACTACTATGTGTCTTGGAGTAGGTCTATTTGGATTTATTGATTGGGGTATGGTGCACTTCTTGGACATGTAAATTCATTTCTTTCATGAGAGTTGGGAAATTTTCAACTATTATTTCCTCAAATACTCTTTCTGCCCCTTTTCTCTTCTCCTTCTGGCATTCCCATGATATGTATGTTGCTGCATTTCATGTTGTCATTCAACTCCATGAGCCCCTGTTCAATTTCTTTCATTCTTTTCTCTCTCTCTGTTCTTTTCTCTCTTCAATTTCATCTGTTCTGCCTTCGGTATCACTTATTCTTTCTTCTAGCATTTTGAGTCTGCTGTTGTATGCCACTAATGTGTTTTTTTGTTTGTTTGTTTGTTTGTTTTTTAAGATTTATTTATTTACTTTATCCATTTTAACCCCCCCTTCCCCATTTACTGTTTTGTGTCCATTCACTGGGCAATTCTCTGTATCTGTTTCCTGCCATCTCTTCTCATCCTCCTCCTCCAGTCTTCACCAGGATTTGATCCTGGGGAGCTCCGATGTAGGAGAGAGGTGTCCTGCCAACTGTGCCACCTCAGTTCCTGGTTTTCGGAGCATCTCATCTTGTCTCTCCCCTGCGTCTCTCTCCTGTTACATCATCATCCTGCTGAATGGCTCCCAGGGCCTGGCGGCTCACCGGCACACAGAGCCTGGCAGCCCATGTGCCTTCTCTATATATATTTTTTTATTTTACCAGGAGGTCCTGGGGATTGAACCCAGGTCCCTCCATATGGCAGACGGACGCCCAACCATTTGAGCCACATCCGCCCCCCACTAATGTGTTTTTTATCTCACCTATCATCTTTCATTTCTATGAGCTCTGTGACTTTCCTATTTAGGTTTTCAAATTCTTCTTTGTGCTTGCTTAATGTGTTCTTGATGTTGTTTATCTCTTTAGCCATATTGTCTTTCAACTCATTAATTTGATTTTGGAAATTTGTGTGCATCTCATTAATTAGTTGTCTCAAATCCTGCATCTCTCCTGGGACTTTGATATATTCCTTTTCTTGGGCTATGTCTTCCATTTTCTTAGTATGGCTCATAATTTTATGCTGCTGTCTAGGCATCTGATTATGATGGTGAGTTTACTCTGATGCTCAAAGTCTCTCTCTTTTGAAGGTATTTAGTGGTGGGAGGCTGCGTGTTACTGATGTTCTTTGATTCTTCTTTCAACCTGGGTCTTTAGGCTTGTCCCTGTTAGTTGCTCAAAACTGGGCCTTGGACCCAGTAATGGACACAGACCTGCTTCCTAGGGCTTTGGGGAGGGAGGCTCTAAAGTCGAGAAAAAGCCTCTCTTCTTTTTTTACTCACACGCACTTCTGTGGTCTGCCAGCAGGTGGTGTGCTTCGTCAGCCCTCTCAATTCAGTGCCCGGTGGGAGTGTGTGCTGCAATACAGTGGGATCAGGGTGGTAGAGGACCCTGCCTGGAGGCTAAGAGCCTTCTAATTCAAGCTTTCTCATAGATAGTTCTCCAACCTTCCCCTAGCAGCCTCCTCCCTTTTTCCACTCCCCTCTGTGTCTTCAACACCCAGTCCCAGTCAGTAGAGAGGGAGATTGGGAGGGTCCTATATCTTTAGCCCCTTGCAGGCTCCCAAGGCAAACAATGGCTCGGCCACACCCAGCCTGGAAGGGCTGGTGGGACATAGCAGACCACATTTATGGGTCAAAAGCTGAGTCAGCCTTAGGCTGTGTGTCTCTCTCTCCTCTTCCTGGGGAGGTAGATCCCTGGGGCCCCCTTTGTCTGTAGCCTCCAGCGCAGAGGCCTGAGAGTTCAAAAGTGTCTTTAGTGTGTGGGAGGGCACCAGCAGTAGCAGCCTGGCTTTTAAATCACAATTTTGCCATTGCAGTTCTTTCCCTTTGACCCTCTCTCCTCTGGGCCTCTCTCCTCTGGGACGCCTTCCCCTGGTGTCCTAAACCTTAGAAGATTTTTTTTCCAGGCTGTTTCTGCCTGTCCTCTAGCTATTTTTCTGAGAGAGAACAGAGTCTCAATTCTTTCTAGTCCCCCATCTTCCCAGATATCCCCTAATATATTTTTAATATTAGTTTTTGTTTTGGTCCCTGTGATCAAAGATGGCAAATGATGTAGGAAGAGCCTGCATTCTTTGGTTAGCTAAACTCAAATCCACAACAGCAGCAGTAAGAAGAAAATTTGCTTCCCATTATAAGAAAGCTCCCTTCAGAAATTTAATTAACATGGGTGAAAAAAACTCAAGGAAACTGGCTCAGTTCACAACCAGCATAGGTCTGGCTCGTGCCCAGCTGTGAAGAGACTGTCACTGAAATGAGCAAAGGTGTAGAGCTATTCTATGCTATACTGGAAAAGTAAGGAAAAGCCATCTACATAGCGAATCATTTGTTAACCCTTAATCCTCCGATACAGTTTCAGGCTTCATTTTCACTTCAAAACCAGTCAGGCACTTTTGTCAACTAAGCAATTAAAACTATTTTAATGTTAGGTTATGGAGGACAGGCCTGGCCCGTTCAAGACCCTGGTGTTCATAGAAACCAAGTGGGGCTGGATTTCAATTGCAGTCCTTCCTTCCTTCCTCCCTTCCTCCCTCCCTCCCTCCCTCCTTCCCTCTCTCTCTTTCATTTTACATGTATTTGTCTTTTTGCTTTGCTGTCTGGGAGATTTTCTCAACTTTATTTTCTATTGAGTTTTTCATTTCTGCTCTCGGGTTTTTAATTTCCAGGAACTTTTATGTCATGTGCTTGTTTGTGTTGAATTTTAGTAAGAAACAAATCAACATTATACAAATTTAAGTAACTAACTTTCCAAGCTTTTTTTCTAAGTTGCAGCTTTTATATTTCTGAAGTTACTAGAGCTGGAAATCACACTCAGAATTTTGGAATACCCTTTAGCAGACTGAACAGGTTTTGGCTTCAGTTTTAGAAACTTCAAATCTAATCTGAGGAACCAACGGGACCTTTGGGGAGGTTACCTAGTAAGCAGATGGCGCTCGTGTGAGAGAGCTGAGAGTGACTCACTGGACACGGATGGTTCTGGATTAGACTCTCCTGGGAGTGTGTATGGAGAAAAGGAGCAAGGCCGAAACACCAGGAGGCACCGCACCTTTACGGGGTCTGTGGAGGAAAAGGAGCCTTGGCAGGGTGCTAGAAGGATTTACCTGAAACGTTAAAGGAGACCACCTAGGAGAGGGAGAGCACAATCAAGAAACGAGTGGAAGGTGGCAGAGCAAACCTGCACTTCACTTGGTGCTCTCTCCTGAAAACCCATTTGAACAAGAGAAAAAGGATTAAAAGGTAAGTCATGGCTCACAAAAACAGGGAGAAGAGATCAATAGAAACAAAATATTTGAAGCTGGAAAGCAAATAGGCCAGTTGCTAATGAACTAAGCAGACCCCTGAGAGCCCACTTCTAAACTGACAGTGCATTAAAACAGAGAACCAACTCGATCTATGAGGCACAATCCCCCAAAACAGCTCTGGACTTAGATGCAGGCAACTGGGGTCCCTGCCCTGGGTGCTAGGCCTCAGAGGACCCCACTCTGGCCCCCCTCTGAGCACGTGCCTCCCCACAAAGCAGGGAGTGATCAGGCCGAGGGGAGATGCCACCCAGAGCCACCCTCCCCGTTCCTAGACCCCGCTTTGGTCTCCCGGGATGCTGGGGTTCCTCCTCTAACGACCCTGAGCCTGCTTCCAGGGCCTCTCTGGGCTTCCCCCAGGCTTTCCTATTGCGGCCAGGGATGGAGGTATCCCACGGGAGACGGGGCTCCGGTGGGAAGTGAAGACACAGTGAGCCTGAGGGTGGAGGCAGTGAGCCTAAGGGCAGAGGCTGGTTCTCCCCCATGCTGCCACAGTCTGGCACAAAACTCAAGGAAGTCAGAGAATTCTACACTTGAGCCAGGCCTGCAGATGATTAGGAAGGTAGCTTTATCAAGGTCGGAAGACGGACCTCTTTTATTTAAGTGTGTTGGCTTGATTGGTAATTTTTAAGTAATTAGACACACGTACACGGGACTCCTTTGTATTCTTGCCCTGAGCCCTGCAAATGATGGGCTGGATGGACCTGTTCAAACAGCCGTAGGAAGCAGCAGTATCAGGTAACTCCGGACTGGGGGAAGAGGGAGAGCGGTAGAACTTGAGGACTGGCTGCAAACTCTTCATGGGGCATTTAGGTCTCCAGCTTTCCTTCTCTTCTCCACACACTAGGTGACTTTCCCTTCCCGTAGCAAATAGCTCGCAGTTTATTTTTCAGAGTGGGTAACACAGAAGTTTTCTGGATCGGATGCACAGTTGAAGGTGTAAGTACCAGAGCAAAGAGGGGGTTGAAGTGATGGCATGCAGGGTGGCTGCGGACCCCAGCCTCTTCTTGCTTTCAGCAGCCAGGCTCTTAGCCTCAGGCAGGATCCTGGACCAGTTTTCTCTGCAAGGCAGATTGGTCAGAGATGGATTTTGAAGTTCAGGGCCCCTCCACTTGCTTGGACCTGGGAGTGCCCCTTGCTTTGTGTTAAAAATAAACAACTAGAAAGACACGGGACTCCCTTCTCCTTCAGAAAAATAGCTAGAGGACAGCTGAAACAGCCTAGGAAGATCTTCTAGGGTTTAGCACACCTCCCAGAAGAGAGAGGGACAAAGGAGGGAAATTGCGACTACAGAACTATGAGTTGAAACCAGCGGCTGCTGCTGGTGGCAGCATCCCCCACACTAAAGACTCTGCAGAATTCTCAGGCCTCTGGGCCTGCGGCTACAAAGGGGGCTCCAGGGATCCACCACCCCAGGAAAGGGAAGGGAGAGGGACACAGCCTAAGGCCGTCTCAGCTTCTGACCCACAAATTTGTTCTGCTGTGCCCCATGGGCCCTTCCAGGCAGTGGGACCACACAGTGGTTTGCCCTGGGAGCCGGCACAGGACTAGAGAAATCCCAGTCCAGTGCCAACTCTCCCAATCTCCCTCTCTTCTGGCTGGGACTGATTGTTGAGGACTCACCTCCCCAGGAAAGGGGAGAGAGAGGGACACAGTCTAAGGCTGACTCAGCTTTTGACTCACATATTTGGTCTGCTGAGTCCCAGGAGCCCTTCCAGTCTGGGTGGGGTGCGCCATTGTTTCCCTTGGAGTCAGCAAGGGGCTAAAGATATACAAACCTCCCAATCTCCTCCTCTACTAACAGGGACTGATTGTTGAGGACTCAGAGGGGAGTGGAAGTATTTCCTAGCTGGGAAAAGGGAGGGGGCTGCCAGAGACTGCTGGAGAACTGTCTCAGAGAAAGTTTGATTTACAAGGCTCCCAGCCTCCAGACAGGAAGCTCTATCACATTGATCCGCTCTGTGTTGCAGCAAATATACTTCGACCAGGCATTGAACTGAGAGCTGCCAAAGAGTGCCATCTCCTAGCAGACAAAGGAAGTGCACATAGAAAATTAAAAATAAATAGGAGAGGCTTTTTCTGGCCTCTATAGCCTCCCTGCCCAAGGCCCTAGGAAGTGAGTTTATAACCAATTACTGGGTCCAGTGCCCAGTTTTGTGCCATCAGCAGGGACAATCCTAACAATCCAGGCAAGCCAAGAATCAAAGAGCAGTGGTAACACACAGGCTCCTGCCAATAAATCCCTACAAAGGAGAAAGAAATTGAGCACTTGAATAAACTACATTCTAATCAGATGCCTAGACATCAGCAAAAAATTATAAGCCATACTAAGAAAATAGAAAACATGGCTCAAGAAACGGAAGATATCAAAGCCCCAGAAGAGATGCAGAATTTGAGAGAACTAATCAGCAAGATGTGCACACATTTCCAAAATAAAATTAATGAGTTGAAAGACAATATGGTTAAAGAGATAAATGACATCAAGAAGACGTTGAGCGAGCGCAAAGAAGAATTTGAAATCCTGAACAGAAGAGTAACAGAGCTCATGGGAATGAAAGACACAATAGGTGAGATCAAAAACACGTTAAAGGCATACATATTAGAGCAGACTCAAAACGACAGAAGAAAGAATAATGATAAAAAAGACAGAGGAGCTAAAATTGAAGAAAGAAAAGAAGAGAGAGAGAAAGGAGTGGAAAAAGTTGAACATGAGCTCAGGGAGTTGAATGATAACATGAGTGCAACAACCTGTGTCATGGGAGTTCCAGAAGAAGAGAAGGGAAAGGGGGCAGAAAAAGTATTTGAGGAAATAATAGCTGAAAATTTCCCAACTCTCGCGAAAGAAATGAAATTACATGTCCAAGAAGCACACGGTACCCCAATCAGAATAAACCCAAGACACATATTACAATGTCAAATTCCAAAGAGGAATGCGAATATTCTCGCTGTCCTGATTTTGTGATAATCAGGGTAGGCTAAACATTCACTATATTAGAAACCATGCATGTGTCCCCAGACCTAGTTATTCTCCCTAGGTCTGGTTTTCATAATGCTCGTGATAAACCAAGCCTGATTTATTATGTTACCATCCTCTATAGGAAATGACTGTAGCTCTAGGTATCTTTGGTCAACCTTAAGAGATACAGCAGGGGGACGGATGTGGCTCAAATGGTTGGGCGTCCGTCTCCCATATGGAGGGAACTGGGTTCAATCCCCGGACCTCCTGGTAAAAATTTAAAAAAAAAGAAAAACATAGGAGGTGCACAGGCCGCTAGGACAAGTGGGCTTCCAGGCCCTGCGAGCGAGTGAGTCTCCCGAGCCTCATGCGTGGCTACGCCACCAGGCCCTGCGAACAGGTGAGCCCCCAGGTCCTGTGCACAGGTGTGCTTCCACGCCCCGTGCAGGGGTGTGCCACCAGGCCCCACGAGCGGGTGAGCCCCCCACGCCCCATGCATGGGTGTGCCATCAGGCCCAGTGCGCAAGTGCGCCGTCAGTCCCCGCAAGCCATGCAGCAAGATGATGATGTAACAGGAGAGTGACACAAGGGAGACCCTAGAAGAGACGTGCCAAAAAACCAGGAACTAAGGTGGCACAGGCGGTAGGATGCCTCTCTCCCACATCAGAGCTTCCGAGGATTGAATCCCAGCGAAGACAGGAGGAGAAGGATGAGAAGAAAGGGCAGGAAATGGACACAGAAACAGCAAAAATGGGGGATTAAAAATAGATACAAGTAAATAAATAAATTCTTAAAAAAAAAAGTGTAGGGGAGTAAGATATAGACTATAGTTAGTAGTAATACTTTGACGATGCTCTTTCATAATTTGTTAAATGTCTCACAACAATGCAAAGTATTTGTGGGGAGGTGATGTGTGGGAGCCCTGTATGATGTCATGCATATTTGTTTTGTAAGTTCACAATGTTTACTGAATACTTGTTGTTTGTGTATGTTCATGTATGAATGATATACTTCAATAAATTGTTTTTTAAAAAATTAAATAAATAAATTTAAAAATTTTAAATTTCAAAGAGAAGAAAATTCTGAGAGCAGCAAGGGAGAAGCAAACCATCACGTACAAGAGACATCCAGTAAG
Organism: Tolypeutes matacus; assembly: GCA_026826555.1. Taxonomy (NCBI): domain Eukaryota; kingdom Metazoa; phylum Chordata; class Mammalia; order Cingulata; family Chlamyphoridae; genus Tolypeutes; species Tolypeutes matacus. Next base: position 6,176,510 of record JAKSZT010054568.1, on the reverse strand, counting down.
ACAGTGCAGATTTACCTTCAGAAACCATGGAGGCGAGAAGACAGTGGTATGATAAAATTGTCCTTCAAATATGAAGGTGAGTATAAAATATTCACAAACAGGGAAGCAGCTGTGGCTCAATCAGTAGGGCTCCCGTTTACCATATGGGAGGCCCCGGGTTCAGTTCCCGGGGCCTCCTGGTGAAGGCAAGCCCGCCTGCACGGCGTGGTTAGCTGACCCAGCGAGCACAAGCAGCAAGGGGGGGGATGAATGAATAAATAAAAAAAATAAAATATTCACAAACAAATTAAGAATTTTCAAAAAAGAATCCACCTTTGCAGAAAATATTAAAGGAAGCCTTAGAACCTGAAAGAAAAAGACAGGAGAGAGAGGCTTAGAGGAGAGTATAGAAGAAAGAAAAGCAGAAAGGATAACCAAAAGAGCAAAAAGACAGACAAAAATATGATATGACATGAAAACCAAAGAATAGAATGGTGGAAGTAAATAGTGCATTTACAGTAATATCATTGAATATGAATGGATTAAACTCCCCAATCAAAAGATACAGGCTGACAGAATGGTTAAAAAAACATGAGCTATCCATATGCTACTTACAAGAAACTCACCTTAGTCCCAGGGATATAAACCGGCTGAAAGTGAAAGGTTGGAAAAAGATACTCCACACAAATAGTAACCAAAAAAGAGCAGGGGTAGCTATACTAATATCAGACAAAACAGACTTTAAGTGCAAAAAAGTTATAAGAGATACAGAAGGCCATTATATATTAATAAAAGGGACAATCCACCAGGAAGACGTAACAGTCATAAATATCTATGCACCTAACAGGGTGCCCCAAAATACATGAGACAAACTCTGGCAAAACTGATGGAAGACATAGACATTTCTACAATAAACATTGGAGTCTTCAACACCTCACTCACATCATTAGATAGGACAACTAAACAGAAGATCAACAAGGAAACAGAGAACTTGAACAATAAGATAAATGAGTCAGACCTAACAGACATATACAGAACACTGCATCCAAACTCAGCGGGTTCTACATTCTTCTCAAGTGCCCAAAGATCTTTCTCCAGGATAGACCACATGTTAGGTCACAATGCAGCTCCCAATAAATATAAAAAGATTGAAATTAAACAAAGCACCTTCTCAGATCATAATGGAATGAAACTGAAAATAAATAATAGACAGGAAAAAAGTAAATTTGCAAATGTGGGGAGGCTGAACAACACACTCATAAATAATCAGTGGGTCAAAGAAGAAATTGCAAGTGAAATCAGTAAATATATTGAGAGAAATGAAAATGGGAACACAACTTATCAAAACTAAGGGATACGGTGAAGGCAGTCTTGAGAGGGAAATTTATAGCCCTAAATGCCTATATTAAAAAAGAAGAAAGTGCTAAACTCAGATTTAACTGAACACTAGAGAAACTAGGAAAAGAACAGCAAACAAATCCCAAAGCAAGCAGAAGGAAAGAAATAATAAAGATTAGAGCAGAAATAAATGAAATTGAGAACAGAAAAACAATAGAGAAAATAAACAAAACCAAAAACTGGTTCTTTGAGAAGATCAATAAAATTGACAAACCTCTCGCTAGACTAACAAAGAAAAAAAAGAGAGAAGATGCAAATAAATACAATCAGAAATGATAGGGGGAAATTACAAATGACCCCACAGAAATAAAAAGAATCATAAGAGGATATTATGAGAAACTATATGCCAACAAACTAGACAACCTAGATGAAATGGACAAATTTCTAGAAACGCACAACCAACCTACACTGACACAACAAGAAATACAAGATCTTAACAAACCAATCACAATTAAGGAGATTGAATCCGTCATCAAAAATCTCCCAGCAAAGAAAAGTCCAGGACCAGATGGCTTCACAGGTGAATTCTACCAAGCATTTCTAAAAGAATTAACACCAATCCTGTTTAAACTCTTCCAAAAAATTGAAGAGGAGGGAAAATTACCCAACACATTTTATGAAGCCAACATCACCCTAATACCAAAGCCAGATAAAGATTCCACAAGAAAATTATAGACTAATCTCTCTAATGAACATAGATGCAAAAATTCTCAACAAAATACTTGCAAATCGAATCCAACAGCATATCAAAAGACCTATACACCATGACCAAGTGGGATTTATTCCTGGTATGCAAGGCTGGTTCAACATAAGAAAATCAATCAATGTAATACACCACATTAACAAATTGAAGGAAAAAAAAAATATGATAATCTCAATCAGTGCAGAAAAGGCATTCGACAAAATCCAGCATCCTTTTTTTGATAAAAAACACTTCAAAAATAGGAATAAAAAGAAAATTCCTCAATCTGATAAGAGGCATATATGAAAACCCACAGCCAACATCATACACAATGGGGAAAGGTTGAAAGTTTTCTCTCTAAGATCAGGAACAAGACAAGGATGCCAACTGTCACCATTGTTATTCACTATTGTAATAGAAGGTCTAGCTAGGGCAATTAGACCAGAAACAAAAATTTTTTTAAAATAAATAAATAAAGTCATCCAAATAGGAGAAGAGGAAGTAAAACTCTCACTGTTTGCAGATGACATGATCCTGTACTTAGAAAATCTTGAAGTATCCACGACAAAGCTGCTTGAGCTAATAAATGAGTTCAGCAAAGTGGCAGGATACAAGATCAACAAGCAAAATTCAGTAATATTTTTGTACACTAGTCCTGAACAATCTGAGGAGGAAATCAGAGGGAAAATTCCATTTTCAATAGCAACAAAAAGACTCAAATACCTAGGAAATAATTTAACCCAAGAAGTACAGGACCTATATGCAGAAACTACAAAACAATGCTAAAAGAAATTTTAAAAGACCTAACAAATGGAAGACATTCTGTGTCCATGGATTGGAAGAATAAATATTGTGAAGATAACAATCTCACCCAAACTGATTTATAGATTCAATGCAATACCAATAAAAATCCCAACAGCTTACTTTACAGAATTAGAATAGGCAATTACCAAATTCATTTGGAAAGGAAACTGCAACCGAACAGCCAAAATCATTCTTAAAAAGAAGAGCGATGTGGGAGGAATTTCACTGTCTGATCTTGAAACATCACAAAGCTACAGTGGTCAAAAAAGCATGGTACTGGCGTAAAGACAGAGAACTACAAATGCTGGAGAGGATGTGGAGAGATAGGAACACTTCTTCACTGTTGGTGGGAATGCAGAATGGTACAACCACTATGGAGGACTGTTTGGCAGTTCCTAAAGGAGTTGAATATAGACTTGCCACGTGACCCTGCAATACCACTACTGGGTATATACCCAGAAGAACTGAGAGCAGTGACATGAACAGACATCTGCACACCGATGTTCATAGCCACATTATTCACCATTGCCAAAAGTTGGAAACAACCCAGGTGTCCATCAACAGACAAATGGATAAACAAACTGTGGTGTATTCACACAATGAGAATATTATGCAGCTATAAGAAGAAATGAAGTCATAAAGCAAATGACAAAATGGATAAACCTGGAGGACATTATGTTGAGTGAAGCAAGCCAGACACAAAAGGACAAATACAATATGACTGCATCACTATGAACCAAATATATTGTGTAACATATTGTATGATTTTTAAAAAATTATATGTATCCTGTACATTTAATTGAAAAATGTATGCTTTTATTCAACTGTGTTTTCTTTTTAGTTTTTAATTGTTTATATTTTCAATTATTAAATGTACAAAATAAAGTTTAAAAAATATGAATATGTGTAATATTGCATATATAAGACTGTTTTTCTTTAAAACTGAACAAATGTATATTAATGTTACAAGATGTTAATATCAGGGAAAAATACAACCAAAGCAAAATATGCACAGTGTGTATAGTAATATATTAATGATCTTCTATTAAGGGTAAAAAGGAAAAGGAAATAAACTAAGTGAAAGAAACTAGATGAAAGGTACTATGTATTGTTTGACTCCATCTATAAAAAAATATAAATACAAATAAATTAGACAGGTGGAAACAGAATAATAGCTATATATGGCAGGGGAAGCATAGAGAGTTTGAAAGGTAATTATTAAGGGGTAGAGCTTTTTTGTTTGTCTGTTTTTTTTGTTTATTATATTGGAATAATGAAAATGCTGTAATAATGATTGAACTGATGAATGCAGAACTAACAGAGAAAGACCAAATACCATTGATTGCACACTTTAGATGGATTTTACACTTTGAATGGATTATATGCTTTCTTCATATGTATCAATAAAATTGATTAAAAAATTAAAAACAAATGAACAAACAAACACCAAGTATTTTTGTATACTTTACAAAAAATAAGATACTTTGACCTCCCTGATCAGACACTGGCTCTTTTCACTTCTGCTCCCCTCTCTAACACTTCCTCTTGTGTCAGGGGATATTGGCGTGGCTGCGGGGACTTCTGACACTTGAGTAAGGAGAAGTTGAATTGAGGTTTCATTATTTCGGGTATAGTGGGATATATTCCTGCCTTTCCCTGTTGTGGGAGTGGCTTCCAGGAAGGCACTCTCTTCCCACTCGCTTGCTCAGCTGGAAGAGCAGGGCAGAGAACCTAGGAACATGCTTTCCAGCACCTGGCACTGGAAGTGTGTGGATCATGGAGGTGAAACAAGCTATGGAATATTCAGAATCAGAAGCTGGTCTGTGCAGAATCCTTCCAAGTCTTACAGCTTTGAAACATACTAGCCTTAAAAAAAAAAAAAAGAAAGAAAGAAACATACTAGCCTGATAGAGGATTATTATTTTTTTTTTGGTAACAGCTTTATTGTGATAAAATTCACTTACAAAACAATTCATCCATTGAAAGCATACAATTCAATGGTTTTTAGTATTTACATAGTTGTGCAACCATCAGTACCAGCAATTTTAGAACATTTTAGTCAGCCCCATAATAACCCATTGCCAGTCACTCTCCAATCTCTCCGTCCTACCAACTCGTAGGCAAACATGAATCTACTTTCATGATGGAGTTTTCCCAAATTTGACAACAATCCTAAAAATATACATGCTATTACCAATGAGTTGTGAAGTTGGAAAAATCTTTTCCTAAACTGGCAATGATACAAAACAAATTCGATTAACCATGCTAGCCCAAAATGAAGGAAAAAGTATTTTAGTTGTATGTCAAGCAGTTAGGTCATCAAAATATTATATTTTCCCTGTATTTTGTGATGTTTCTGATAATTGTCATCTTTTAAAAATTTATAAATCGTTATAATCGTTTATCTCATTCTAAATAAATGTTTAGTTTCATACTTAATTTTGAAACTGTGATTTTGAATTCTCTTGAATTCTTTTTGAATTCTCTTTCGTAAAGAGTCCCCTTCAATAAGCTTCAAGGGCCCCAAAATCCAGATCCACCCTTGACTAGCCCAAGAAGAAAGACCCAAAGATAATGGCCTTGGTGGTTTCCCAGGAAATGGCCCACCCAGATCAACCAACATTGAAGCTCCAAGTTGACAAACCCACCAATATGCTCAGTTTACCATCAGCCTTTAATTCCTCACTCTTTTTTTTTTTTAACTTTATTTTGTACATTTAATAATTGAAAACATAAGCAATTAAAAACTAAAAAGTAAACACAGATGAATAAATATATACATTTCTCAATTAAATGTAATGGATACATGTAAATTTTTTTGTTGTTGTTTTGTTTTTTGTTTGTTTTTTTGTTTTTTTCTGTGTGTGAATCAAACAATATATTACACAATATATTTGGTTCATAGTAATGCATTCATACAGTATTTGTCCTTTTGTGTCTGGCTTGCTTCACTCAACATAATGTCCTCCAGGTTCATCCATGTTGCCATACGCTTTATGACTTCATTTCTTCTTACAGCTGCATAATATTCCATCGTGTGAATAGACCACAGTTTGTTTATCCACTCATCTGTTGATGGACACCTGGGTTGTTTCCAACTTTTGGCAATGGTGAATAATGTGGCTATGAACATCGGTGTGCAGATGTCTGTTCGTGTCACTGCTCTCAGTTCTTCTGGGTATATACCCAGTAGTGGTATTGCAGGGTCACATGGCAAGTCGATAGTCAACTTCTTTAGCAACTGCCAAACAGTCCTCCACAGTGGCTGTACCAATCTGCATTCCCACCAACAGTGAAGAAGTGTTCCTATCTCTCCACATCCTCTCCAACACTTGTAGTTCTCTGTCTTTTTAATAGTGGCCATTCTGATAGGTGTGAAATGATATCTCATTGTAGTTTTGATTTGCATTTCCCTAACCATGAGTGATGTTGAGCATTTCTTCATGTGTTTTGTTTTTTTTTTGCCATTTGTATTTCTTCTTTGGAGAAATGTCTATTCAAGTCTTTGGCCCATTTTTTAATTGGGTCATTTGACTTTTTGTAGTTGAGTGGTAACATCTCTTTATATATCCTGGATATTAAACCCTTATCAGATATGTGATTTCCAAATATTTTTCCCATTGAGTTGGCTGCCTTTTCACCCTTCTGACAAATTCCTGTGAGGTGCAAAAGTGTTTAATTTTGAGGAGGTCCCATTTATCTACTTTTTCTTTTGTTGCATGTGCTTTGGGTTTGAGGTCCAAGAAACCACCACCTACTACAAGGTCTTGAAGATGTTTCCCTACATTTTCTTCTAGTAGTTTTATGGTCCTGGCTTTTATATTTAGATCTTTGATCCATTTTGAGTTGATTCTTGTATAGGGGGTGAGATAGAGGTCCTCTTTCATTCTTTTGGTTATAGATATCCAGTTCTCCCAACACCATTTGTTGAAGAGACTGTTTTTTCCCATCAGCGTGGGCTTCGTAGGTTTGTCAAAAACCAGTTGACTGTATAGGTGAGGGTTTATTTCTGGATTCTCAATTCTATTCCACTGATCGATGTGTCTATCTTTATGCCAGTACCATGCTGTTTTGACCACTGTAGCTTCGTAATATGTTTCAAGGTCAGGCAGTGAAATTCCTCCCACACTGCTCTTCTTTTTTAGAATGCTTTTGGCTATTCGGGTGCACTTACCCTTCCAGATGAATTTGGTAATTGCCTTCTCTAATTCTGTAAAGTAAGCTGTTGGGATTTTGATTGGTATTGCATTGAATCTATAAATCAGTTTGGGCAAGATTGACATCTTCAAGATATTTATTCTTCCAACCCATGAACACGGAATGTCTTTCCATTTGTTTAGGTCTTTTTAAATTTCTTTTAGCATTGTTTTGTAGTTTTCTGCATATAGGTCCTGTCCTTCCTTGGTTAAATTAACTCCTAGGTATTTGAGTCTTTTTGTTGCTATTGAAAATGGAATTTTCCTCCTGATTTCCTCCTCAGATTGTTCGGTACTAGTGTACAAAAACATTACTGATTTTTGCGTGTTGATCTTATATCCTGCCACTTTGCTGAACTCATTTATTAGTTCAAGTAGCTTTGTTGTGGATACTTCAGGATTTTCTAAATACAGGATCATGTCATCCGCAAACAGTGAGAGTTTTACTTCCTCTTTTCCTATTTGGATGCCTTTAATTTTTTTGTCTTGTCTAATTGCCCTCGCTAGAACTTCTAGTACAATGTTGAATAACAGTGGTGACAGTGGGCATCCTTGTCTTGTTCCTGATCTTAGGGGGAAAGCTTTCAACCTTTCCCCATTGAGTATGATGTTGGCTGTGGGTTTTTCATATATGCCTTTTATCATATTGAGGAATTTTCCTTTTATTCCTATCTTTTGAAGTATTTTTATCAAAAAAGGATGTTGGATTTTGTCGAATGCCTTTTCTGCATCTATTGAGATGATCATGTGGTTTTTTTCCTTCAACTTGTTAATGTGGTGCATTACATTGATTGATTTTCTTATGTTGAACCAGCCTTGCATACTAGGAATAAATCCCACTTGGTCGTGATGTATAAGTCTTTTGATATGCTGTTGGATTCGATTTGCAAGTATTTTGTTGAGAATTTTTGCATCTATGTTCATGAGAGAGATTGGTCTGTAATTTTCTTTTCTTGTGGAATCTTTATCTGGCTTTGGTATTAGGGTGATGTTGGCTTCATAAAATGTGTTGGGTAATTTTCCCTCCTCTTCAATTTTTTGGAAGAGTTTAAACAGGATTGGTGTTAATTCTTTTAGAAATGCTTGGTAGAACTCACCTGTGAAGCCATCTGGTCCTGGACTATTCTTTGCTGGGAGATTTTTGATGACGGATTCAATCTCCTTAATTGTGATTGGTTTGTTAAGTTCTTGTATTTCTTGTTGTGTCAGTGTAGGTTGGTTGTGCGTTTCTAGAAATTTGTCCATTACATCTAGGTTTTCTAGTTTGTTGGCATATAGTTTCTCATAATATCCTCTTATGATTCTTTTTATTTCTGTGAGGTCATTTGCAATTTCCCCCCTTTCATTTCTGATGTATTTATTTGCATCTTCTCTCTTTTTTTCTTTGTTAGTCTAGCGAGGGGTTTGTCAATTTTATTGATCTTCTCAAAGAACCAGCTTTTGGTTTTGTTGATTTTCTCTATTGCTTTTCTGTTCTCATTTTCATTTATTTCTGCTCTAATCTTTATTATTTCTTTCCTTCTTTTTGCTTTGGGATTGGTTTGCTGTTCTTTTTCTAGTTTCTCAAGTTGTTCAGTTAAATATTTGGGTTTAGCTCTTTCTTGTTTCTTAATATAGGCATTTAGGGCTATAACTTTCCCTCTCAAGACTGCCTTTGCTGTATCCCATAAGTTTTGGTATGTTGTGTTCTCATTTTCATTTGTCTCAATATATTTACTGATTTCACTTGCAATTTCTTCTTTGACCCACTGAATATTTAGGAGTGTGTTGTTCAGTCTCCACACATTTGCAAATTTCCTTTTATCCTGTCTCTTATTGATTTCTAGTTTCATTCCATTATGATCTGAGAAGGTGCTTTGTATAATTTCAATCTTTTTATATTTATTGAGAGCTGTATTGTGACCTAACATGTGGTCTATCCTGGAATAAGATCCATGGGCACTTGAGAAGAATGTATAACCCACTGAGTTTGGAGGCAGTGTTCTGTATATGTCTGTTAGGTCTAACCTGTTTATCATATTGTTCAAGTTCTCTGTTTCCTTCTTGATCTTCTGTCTAGTTGTTCTATCTATGATGTGAGAGGGATGGTGAAGTCTCCGACGATTATTGCAGAAATGGCTATTTCTCCCTTCAGTTTTTCCAGAGTTTGTCTCATATATTTTGGGGCACCCTGGTTAGGTGTATAGATATTTATGACTGTTATATCTTCCTGGAGGATCGTCCCTTTTATTAATATATAATGGCCTTCCGCATCTCTTATCACTTTTTTACATTTGAAGTCTGTTTTGTCTGATATTAGTATAGCTACCCCTGCTCTTTTCTGTTTACTATTCGCATGGAGTATCTTTTTCCAACCTTTTACTTTCAGCCAGCTTGTATCCTTGTGTCTGAAGTGAGTTTCTTGTAAGCAGCATATGGATGGCTCATGTTTTTTTATCCATTCTGTCAGCCTGTATCTTTTGATTGGGGAATTTAATCCATTCACATTCAATGATATTACTGAAAATGCACTATTTATTTCCTCCATTTTATTCTTTGGTTTTCATATGTCATCTTATTTTTTGTCTTTCTTTTTACTCTTTTGGTTATCCTTTCTGCTTTTCTTTCTTCTATACTCTCCTCCAAGCCTCTCTCTCCTGTCTTTTTCTTTCAGGTTCTAAGGCTTCCTTTAATATTTCCTGCAAAGGTGGATTCTTTTTTGCAAACGCTCTTAGTTTCTGTTTGTTTGTGAATACTTTATATTCACCTTCATAT